>SNQJ01S0049486.1:0-47024 GCA_010110895.2 Picea sitchensis | reverse complement strand
GACATTATTTGTGGTGTCACCTAAGCATATACCTCCGGAAGATAACAACTGGCCCTGAGGTGTAAAGATTACCCAAGCTGCAGAGGAAAGCCTCCGAGTGTGTCGACTAGCACCGTCTGCATACCCAACGAACACCTCAGAATCACTTGACATCTACCATATTGATGAAAGATAACATCAATGACACACCCATAACACTTAAAAGAAACTAAAAAGTAATAGTACAAAGAATATACATATGTTACAAAAAGTTACCCACAGTGACCTGCCTATGAGTAATACGTCTTGAGGTAGAGCCCATTTCTAGGCTCCGCCAAAGCAATCCCTTCAAAATCAACCAAATGATAAGTTCCCTTTTCTAAAACCTATTTTATGATGAAGGGTCCAAACCACATGGGTTTGAATTTTCCTACCCCCAGGGGGTCCTTATCTTGGTCGTAGACCAGGACACGGTCGCCTTCAGAGAAAATCCGAGGATAAACGAACCTATCATACTGACACTTGACCTTATGTTTGTGATCCTCGTTGGCCAGGGCCACATCACGATGCTTCTCATTGAGCTACTCAAGGTGTACTAACCGTTCTTTAAGTGGNGGAGAAGTGTCTGGAAATAATTGTACTACCAATTTTAGAGATGGGATTTGACATTCAATGGGCAAGACTTCCTCCAACCCGTAAATGAGTTGAAAAGGTGAGAAACCAGTTGCAGTCTTAACAGATGTTCGGTAAGCCCATAATACCGAGTATAACATCAAATGCCAATTTGACTTGGCTGAGTTGATAGTTCATTGTAGAATAGTCTTAAGAGTTTTGTTTACAGCCTCTACCTGCCCATTGGCTTCGGGGTAGTAAGGTGATGAATGCTCTTACCGTAACCCAAGATGTGATGTTAATTTGATCATCATTTGGTTTTGAAAGTGAATTCCATGGTCAATGACAATCTCTCTTGGGTCGCCGAACCTTGCTATGATCTGGTTTAATAAGAAGAGAGTTGCAGTCTCTCCATAATCTTTAAATGTTGGCATAGCTTCGACCCACTTAGTGAAGTAGTTGACAGTTACGATGATATAGCGGTGCCCCCTTGTTGACGTGGGGTTGCAAGTAGTGTAATCAATCCCCCACATGGTGAAGGGACCAACTGTGATGACAGGAAAAATAGGAGTGGGATGCGCACTCATCTTCCGAGAGAAGACTTGGCACGGATGAAACTTCTTGATAAATTCAATACAATCCTTGATAAGTGTCGGCCAGAAGTAACCTGCTCGTAGAATCTTTTGGGTTGTTTCCAACCCAGAAAAATGACCGCCACAAGCTCCAGTATGGCAATCGTTGAGCACAATGACTTCCTCCTCATGTGTGAGACATCGACGTAAGATGCAGTCTACACCTCTCTGATACAACGTATCATTGAGTATGAGATAATTCTTAGCTCGATGGTGTATATGGCGATGCTCATCACGAGAAGCATAGGTGGGGTACTTCAAAGTCTGTAGATAGATAAGTATATCTCCGTACTAGGGATTTGAAGATGTGATAAAAAACATATCTCCCCGGATAGGCGATTCTTCAGGCACAACGTTACCTGACTCAACTGGAAGTTTCGAAATAAGCTCTACGAAGACCAATGACTTTTTAGACTTTGCTGAAATGAAGTCTAAGTCAAATTCCTAGAGGATGACTATCCATCTACTGATTTTTCTACCTATAACCCATTGTTTCAACATGTACTAGAATGGATTCATGACAGCAATGACGGTGGTCTTGCAAAACAAAACATAATGACAAAATCGTTGAAAAGCATGAACTGCTGCCAACGCAAGTTTTTCAATATGAGAATAATTGAGTTCCGGTCCTACGAGGCCTCGTCTCAAGTAATAGATCATGTATTTTGAGAACGAATCATCTTTCTGAACTAAAACCATGCCAATGGTTGACTCTGCGGCATCCAGATATAATAAGAAATCTTTGTTATAGTTAGGTAGCCATAGCAGAGGTGCAGTTGTGAGGGTGTGTTTTAATGCGTTGAAAGAGTGTTGAGCGGCTTCATCCTAGAAAAAGGGAACTTCTTTCTTTAGTAAATGCATAAAGACCTTGGTGATTTTGGCATAGTTGGCGATGAAGCATCGTAAGAAGTTTTCCTTGCCTTGTAGACTTTGAAGTTGTAGGATTGTGCACGGGGGGAGGGAAACTGGATTATTGCCTCCACCTTGAGAGGATTGACCATGATCCCTATTGTTGATACAATGAAACCTAGCAAACGTCCCAATGTTATGCAGAAGCTACACTTGTTTGGATTCAAGTGAATCCTAAAGTAGTGACAATGTTCAAAGATTAGTCTAAGGTGTGTAGGATGATCCGCTCTCTTGCGAGATCGTGATGCTAAATCATCTAGATAGGCCTCGACTATATGCTTGAGATCATGAAAAGAAAAAAACATGGCCCATTGGAAGATGGCGCCAACATTTTTAAGACCAAAAGGCATCTTACGATATGTGAATGTACCCCATGGACAAATGAATGTTGTTTTGTGTTGGTCTTCGGGTTTGATTTGGATTTGATTATATCCCAAAAAACTTTCCATGAAAGAAAAGGCTTCGCAACTAGCACATTCCTCAATGATCTGGTCGATGAACGATGTTGGAAAATTATCTTTGGGACATGCCTTGTTCAAATCATGGAAATCAGTACATGCACGAATCATGCCTTGTTTTTTATTGACTGGCACAGGATTCGATACCCATTGAGTCAAATGGATAGGATAGATAAAACCCGCCTTTAGCAATTTCTCAACCTTGATCTTGATGGCTGCTGCTTTCTTGGGATTAACTAGACGAAGCTTCAGTCGAAAAGGCTTGGCATCAGGATAAGTTGTGATTTCATGTTCAACTATTTTTGGATCAATACCTAGCATTTCCTCATAAGACCAGAAAAAAATGTCGCAGAATTCTTTGAAAAGATCTGTGTAGATTTGAATCTCTTCAAGGGAGAAATCCGCTCCAATGAAGACGTTCTCCATGATGCCAGGGTTTCGGGAGATGTTGATTGGTATATTTTTAGCCATAGTTACCATATTTCCCTCAACATAAATTTCATGTGTAGCGAAGAGATTAATAGGACACAGCTGATCTCCCGTCATGGTCATGGTGAATTCTCCTACTTCAATTTGGCTTAACTCTGGGAGAAAATATGATCTATGATGAAGATATTCCAAAGGTTTGTATGGACTAGTCATTGCTTCGATTATTGCTTCATCAGAAGGCAAGAATAAGTCTAATGAATCGATGTTAATGAGAGAACCCTGAGCCCAAATAGGTTCTAGAAGTGGATCTAACTCTTGTACAGGACTCAGATCAGTGTTAGCTGAAGCTTGTTGGACTAAAGAGTATGCTACTTCAGTGGTAGACAAGGGCATGTACATGCCTGAGTGCCCTCTCATCCATTGTGGCTGATGGGTAAGGAAGAATCTAAGGATCCTCGAAGTAGGTCATGTGGAACGATGAAAATTGAAAAATCTCAACCTTATGGTGATTAGATAGAAATTTGATATCGCCCTGTGGAGGTGGGTAATCGAAGGTACCCATCAAAGATGGTCACAAACCAAATCCTACGTTGACGACACCTAGTTGAGGGTTACCAATCATTGGGATCGTGAATCCCCCCAAATTTGGGTCAAGTTTGGAGAAAGACAATTGATCGATGGTCATTATCCGGCCCTCGTGTGGAAACAACAAGACCCAGAAAACTGTAGCAATCACAACTTGCATAGCATAAGTCCAACTCCATCCTAACAAGAGGTTATAGTTGAGGGGAGCATCGACTATCTCTACTTTGACACACATGGTCTTCCCTCCTAACTGCATGGGGAAAGAAGGAATGATGTCATGTGGTCAAAACGAACGACCATCGAAAGCAGTGAGGAAGGTAGGTGATGGAGACAAAATGGGCTGACCAATGGCCTTCCAACATGCCAACGACATAACACATGTCAAGGCGCCCTCATTGACCACCGTGCAAAAGATATTTCATGTAAAAGTTTTCATGGGGTAAGCCACTACTATCTAAAATGCTACATGGTAAGGCAGATGAGGTTTTATGTCAGTTGTATCTAACATGATGGTACCCGGATTACAAGTCTTAGTAGAGCCCAAAACGGTTAACAAATATTTCCTCTGAGAAGGGAAACTTTGTAGGACCTCCAAAGTAGACATCGCACAAGGGGTTTGTGATAAATCTTCCACCACAGAGTAGTTATGGGTGGCCCTTTCATTTGGGTTATGAGAATCCTTTTTAAATGCACTTTTTAGAATAAGTGTCATTGTTTCTCCCAACATCTTCTCAATCTGTAGAGGAAGAGATGGGAGGTCAGCTTCTTTTCCCTTCTCATAAGCGCTTGGTTTACTATAATCGTGTGCTCTAGTCTATATGAAAGCATCACCCCTAACCATATATACATTCATGGATGAGGGGTTGTTCGGAGGTGGGAAGTTTTCCTCGCTGCCCCCTTCTGTACTTGTAGAGGCTTGAGTTAGATTTTACCCATGTTGAAATGGGTTTGTTAACACCGCCTGTTGTTGCTGCATGACAAATTTTTAGGCTTCTGCAAGTCGAGGATATAGATGGGTCAGGTGGTCTTCCACGCACAAGTTGCAAGGACACCTGCTAGTATTATCATTGGGTTTTTTATCCCCCTTACCCTTCTTTCATTGTTTTTTCTTCCCTTCAGGCTGCTAGGGGGCCTTTGGGTTAGTCGATTTCACTGTGTGTACCTCCGATGTTTGGGTAGGGGGAGAAGCCAAAAAAGTAGTTTGACTAGCCGCTGTGTGTTGTATGGATAACTGTTGCAACTGCTTTGTCAATTTCTCTGTGGGCCTGGTTTGTGCTGAACCAAAAATACCATCGGCATGTGGTCTAGCTCTCTATATAGTTTTATCCAGTATTGAACATGGTGCATCTGGAAAGATGTTTTATAATAAACTGGACTGAGAATAGATGAGCTCAAACTGTTGAGCCCTCATGATGGTGTCTTCTTCAGAGAAAACTTTGGATGCTGCAATGTCTTTGGATAACTGCGGGACTAAAGACTTAAGGAACCACTTAAACAGGAATGATGGTGGGACTGGTACCTTGATTAAACTCTCCCGGCGTCTCCATTCTCAGATTTGATTAGAGATATGATCCATTGTTGTCTATTCAAAATTAGTGAGCAGCTCTATGCCAACATCGTATCTCACAGGTAACTGGAAATGGTTAAGGAAAGCCATCGCCAGTTCACCAAAAGAAGAGTATCTCGAGTGATCGAGCTCGATGTACCATTTTGCGACACTCCCAATGAGAGTACGTTGAAACAATATCAACTGTACAGAGTCATATTTCAATGATTTATATGAGCACCAAAGATGAAAGGTAGTCACATGGTCTCCTGGATCTTCATTAGGATTGGCTTCAAACTTTTGAATGTCTGAAGGCAACTTCGTCAACATAGGAGGCCAACACGGATTGTGACAAATAGGGTCATTCAACAACCTTGTCAAATCGGGAAAGTGTAAAGTTGCTAGGAATGGTAGTTTGGGTTGTTGCTGATAACCTGGGAAAAAGGGTCTTGGAGTTTGACTGGCACAAGGTTTCCAAGAAAATTTTGGCTGCTGGCCTGGATTCTAGTAGAAACCATGGCCCTGGATAGCGTAAGGATTTTGCATCTGTGGAGACATCATCGACTGATTTCCCAAATAGGACATGGATTATTGGTCATGCATTGTATTCGAAGGACTTTGGGAAGGACTATCCCATGCCGGTCCCATGGGGATAGGCATAGTAGTTTGTCCAGGGTTCCATTGATTGTGGAAAGAATTACCCCAGATCGACATTCTGGGGGAGGGAATGGATCCTTGCCCTGAATTCCAAGGTCCTGCCAGGTTTGCCCCCTATGCAGGAATAGTACCTTGCATAGGAGTAGATTGTCCAAAAAGGGGGTTGCCCCCAGTTGGGAAAGTGGCTGATGAGAAGGTGTTGTTACCAAACATTTCATTCAAATAAAATGGTGTTGAACCTACTGGCATACTATGCGAAGGTGGTCCTTGACTCCCTGCTCCAAATAAACTATTGTGTGTAGGTTTCCTGGTGGATTGCTGATGCGAACCACCGAGTGAAGGGGATGAAGGAGGGATGTGACCTCCTGCATAAGGAAAATCATTAAAAGGGACAGGAGTTCCCCCCATGTGACCTTGCAAAGGAGCGCTAGAGCTCCCTGCCCCTAGACCCAAAGTCTGTAAGGTGGAGTAGGAAAGTATAGGACTTGTACCCAAACTAGGCATACCATTTGAGAACGGAGGGTCTGTCGCACTAGGTGTAAGGGGGATTGTGGTCGCAACCAAAGATGGATTGGGACCACTATGTGATGTAGTTGCGGTTGAGACCATGGTGGTTCAGACTGACGATGGTAGGTTAGGAGATGAATCTCCTGTGGTGACAACCATGGTGGGAACTGAAGAATTCCTAGAAGAAGTAACAACATTTGTTTCCATTGTTGTGTGTGACACTGTCTGCCGCTCGTGAAATTGAATTGGTACAATAAAAGGTGCCAAGAGATCAGTGGTTGGGGTTTCAACTGAGCCGATAGCAGTTTCTTCAAGGTCCAAAATGGTCGATTCCTCTAGGGGTTGTTTGGGCACAATGATTTGTAACCTGGTTACTTCAAAAGGCCCTTGTTGGTCTAGCTGCCGCCTTAATGGTGGCGGGGGTGGCTCCAGTGTAACTGACGATAGGCCAAGAAGCCTCCATAACCAGTGGAGCTCGGGATCCTCCATTGTGTGAGAAGATCCAAGACACTCTAAGGTAGTCTAAATGCTCAAAAGTAATACACACTAAGAAAAAAGTCCCTAGAAGATAAGACAAGCAAACACTAAATTAATTGGAAGAATAGTTACAACAACCAACACTAGAGAAACTTACCGGTGCAAGTGAAAATCGAAAATGGAAGCACCCTCTGGGTATAATCTTCAAAGTGCATCCCGATGTCTGTCCTAGGTATTGCGGTATACCCCTGCAGTCACCTGTGTATGTCCCTAACAAAGATTGGAAACTAGGTTGCCAGCACGCGAACAGTCACCAGGCGGATACAGTCGAAAGTCAGGTAGACCACAATGAGTAGGGTATCGAGAGAAAATGGTCCAAAAGACAACTGAGGACCTTGAATGGATTCAAGTTCCACAAAACCCTGTGGCAAATGCAATTGACAGAATCCCAAAACAAGCCCTCTATATGTGTTCTCCACTACAATTGGTCTGGCTTTGGAGGGGTTATCTCCGCTACCTTTCCACACGTGACCTCGTTTTTATCCCCTGTGTTAGAGGGGGGTCCTATATAACTTCCACGAAACTTGAATTAGACACTCCCTATCTCAGACTTGAATGTTTGATTTAAAATGGCCTTGAAGAGTTTCCTCTCCAACCTAATCCAAGGCCCTAGTCCTGAACTAGTTTGTGAACCCTACAAACATAAAAGTCTAGTATATTTTAAATTTAGTGTTACTTTTATGGATTTGTATTACGTCAAGGGGTATGAGGGTGAAATTGATGATGTGTAAATACCAAAGCAAAAAATGAATAAAAAAGATGGAAACAAAACTTTTACTCAATGCAAAATTTCAACAACTTTTCAAAAGAAAGAGTTTTTAACTTTTCTAAGATTTTGGACAACAAACTCAAAGGAATTTCACTCGACTACGAGCTACTTATGATCTAAGTGAACTGCAAAAACTTATGAAATAGAATACTTTTCCCTAGCTAATGATGCAGAAACACACTATTCAACCAAAGAAGAAAATGAAAAGAGATTTTTTTATTTTATTTAAGTGCTAGTAAAGCAAGAAAGGGAAAATACCGACAAGCAAAAAACCAAGAAAAATAATTCTGGCTTAAAGCGCAGATCGCAAAGAATCATATTAAAAAATTACACAATAGAAATTGTAAAAACAATGACTCTCACACTTCTCTAAAAACTGTAAAAATAAAAAATAAAAAAAAAATTCTGACAACGTTTTAAATGAGAAAAAGAAAGCTAAGGGTAAAAATAATCCTAAGCTACTGACTATTCAAACATAGATTCAAACACATGAGAGGAATACTTCTTATCAAAGGAGGGGATGACTGCCTCACCCTAAACAAAAATTTGCTTGTACAAGAACGCGACTGTTACTCAAACAACACGCGTGCGAACGCGTGCTGAACAGAGACAGAGGGCGTGTACACGTGGGTTGACCTTGTACAGACCGAGTGTATATCTGAAATCTAAGAAAAAATGAAAACAGATAGACCAAAGTAGGAAGAGACCTTTAGTATTGATAACTAGGATCCCTTAAAGTCTTGGATACTCCTTCTAACAGAAAAACAAATAATGCAAGGAAAAAATAATAGGGCAAAAACAATCTGAGATAGGACTGTTAGAAAACAAGACTTAGACATAATTCCAGAAAACCCCCTGAGAATATATGATTCTAACAAGGAAGAGGAGGAATGCCTCTGAGGTTCTTTGAACTCCTACATGCTACTGTTATCTCTACAGCTAGCATTCACACGCGGGTCGTAAGAGGATAGGGCGTGGGTACACATGTGCAGGCCTTGTGCAAGCTGCATGTACCTCTGTGGGTCCTGAAAAACATAGTCAAGAAAAAGTCAGGGAAATATGGTATGGAAAACCAGACTCCCTGCTAGCTCAGACTTTATAGAAATGAAAAGAAAAGACAGACAAGAAAAAACTAGTCTTTAAACTACCCAAAAATTAAATAAAATTCAAGGAACCCTAGAGATTCTCCCCAGTATGGTTGCTAATTCTATTGTTGGGGAAAAACACCATACGAAATAGCAAATAGAGTTTAGACTTTGCATGTAGATATGACCGAATAGAAATTAATTTCTACCTTCATCCCTAGATTTAAATCCCCTTTTCTTAGTAAATGCATGGAAAGATCAACCTACCTCGTTATCGGTGTTTGATGTCGATCCTTCGTTGTGCTTGATTACTTGTTCGCAATGCTCCTTCCAAATCTGACTTGCATTCAAGATGAGCAACAACTATGCATGTATACTACTTATATACGAACATGTTAGAAATCAAACACAAACTAATCAAACCATAAAATTTTCATGAATTGGGATGGGAAAAGCATTCTCTTTATTACTTAAAATGAGTCAACTTACAAAAGTTGAGACCGGCCACCGCTCCTTGAACTTGATCCTGGGCTCCTCTTCTTCTGTCCTTCAACTGCTTTGCTTTAAATCTCCTTTGGCATTAGGAAAGGATAAAAGGTTGGGATAATGGAATATGTAAATGGGCAGAGTTTCTTTGCTATATTTTTCCTCCTTTTCAAATGGTACCCCTACCCCTTCTTCTATAGGCTAGAAGGAGATAGGTATTTGGACGAACCCTCGGCCATGCATGGCCGGGAGTTTCAGTTAACTCACCCATAGCTTTTTTTTTCATTGGAAACTTTCCTTTTTTCATGCTTTTGTCAGTCTACGTGGGTTTTTTTGGGTCAGCCAGCGTGTACATGCATGCAGTAGTGAGTTAGGTTACATGGGTCTTTATTCAAGAGGATTTTCAGAGAGTTGTTCAGTTTTTGGAAAAGAAAGGATATGAGTTGGCCTGATGCCAAGTAAGCATGTGTGGTGCAATTTAGGGTTATAACAGTAAGTGTGGACATAAACACATCTTCCTAGTTTCACCATGAAACTATAAAAAAAACAAGACAAAATATAAAAGATTCCCTAAGTTTCAATTATCAAAGATACTAACTAACAAGCAATAAATTACATACCTTTTAAATTCCATTTGTCCATGCTAGTGTTATCATCACTCCATTATAAGTCTTATGGGATGTTGAACCTATAAAAAGACACAAGAAAATGAAGTGAAATCAACTGCGTATACTCAACAAAAACTAAGTATGTGATCAAGGAGTCATACAATAAAATAAGACCAACTCTATGCGAAAGAAATATATGCTTGTATTAAAGATATGAAAAGGAGAATACAACCAATGCCTTGATATTGTAAAGTCCCTTACAATATTTCCTTGCTTCCCACACAATTCTACTCCATGGATTTTGAGATCAACAATCTATCTTGACAAAGAAAAGATCAAAGCCAACATACTAGCTACAAAAACTCCAATCTACAAAACTCAAGAACTTTCCCACTCAAGCTAATTTTCCAAGCTAACTTTCCCCATGAGAACTCCCCTCATTTTATATGATGAAAAGGATAGGTTGAGGAGGTTAGGATGATCCCATGAGATTAGGGATGTGACTCAGATCCAAACTTATCAGAGGCCACCTAACCCTCAAAGCTTCTATTCTAGAACTTTTAAGAAATTCCTCTTTTTCCTTTGTACGGAAATTATATGACCCTTAACACTAAGAAAAATGTGACAACATTGCAAGACAATGTGGTTCAACCTGCGAAGATCCTATACTGTCGCACCCTTAACACTAAGCAAGGTGTGATGATCCCTTTTTATAATATTTTTACAAAGGAAAAGATAATTTTCATCTTTCTGGGAAAAAGTGTCTTCATTCTTCTTCAGGGATTCATGTTATTGATCCTTCTCAAGACAAAGGATAGGTTTACATAATTAATGGTCATAGGGGTGATGAAAATAATGTGTAATATAGAGCCCCCCAAAGTATGAATTTAGAATAGAGTGATAGCTTAAATACTTTGTTGAGTGTGTGTAGGGAACAAAGAACACGTCGGTCAGAAACCTGCCAACAAATAAGGAAATGCAGTACAATAATATATCATCACTAAGGTAGGAATTACCATACTCAGAATACAAATGAATCAAAGCATAAATTTTGACATGGAAATATCCATGTCAAGTAATACAGGTCATGGCCACCAAACATACACTTTTGATCCATGCCATTATGACTCAAATCTGAACATAGCCACCAAAAATAAATTGTGGATCTATGTGTTAAAGTCTCAAATTCGAACATCGCCACGAGACATACAATATGGATCTATGAAACAATACAATATGAATACACTCCAATGCAACCTGAATAAATCATAAAAGATCCAGGGTCTTCTTCTCCATCACTCTATAGTACAAATCTAACCATGTGAATACATGTGTTGAAATCGAACATGGTATAAACCACTTTATTACTAGTCATTAGTGGATACCGTTAACAATTGGGAGGGAAATCACCATTAATGTCAACGACTTTCAAGGTACACTAGTACAATCCAACAGGTGTGAATTTATGAGCTGAAGTCGAACACTCAGCAGACTCTTCCGAGTAGGGGTCAATAATGAAAACCCATTGTCGAAAGTGAGGAAACCTGCCATTGAGGCATGAAGTTCCACGGTACCAATTATTTTCTAATTCTAATTCCTAGATAATGAGTTGAAGTCGATGTGAAAGGACTCGTCACAGGATGGCCTTAATGTATCCCCCATCAATGACATGAAACGGGAATTTTTTTTTGAAGTAGATTAGAGTAACAAGTAATTCAGGACTGACTTGGGGATGATCGACGCAATAGAGGGATTAGGGACTACAGAAATGGCCAATGCAATAGAAGGATTTCCGGGTTGAACTTCTCTTTGAACATATTGATGACACAACAATTGTCTTGGAAACACTCACTCAACAATAGGGATCACTGAAAATTTTGTAATATTATAAAGGAGTGTGATCAAGAGACAAGAAGATTATTAAACCTTGAAACAAAGTGGGTGAAAGGGTGTCATGATCAAAAGAGACTCTTCCATAGAATACAAGTTTAGACATATTTCTTTCCCAAATTTTCCCCGAACATTTCTGGAGAGTACCTCTTTATTTTTACGCAAGCTTGAAGAGGATAACATATGCTTGTAGATGTAATATCATCCTTTGTATGAGACCCTTAGAATATGTTTAATGAACCCTAATAAGGATTGGTTCTATCCCATATGGGTCTTTCGATGTTTGTTTAATGAGTCCAAAGAGAGAAAAATCAGGGGTTTTTCAATTTTAGAGTCTGAAAAACACTTAAACAGAACTCCATAAGGTCCTTTTTCATAAATTAATCTGAAGAGATCGAAAAAGTGATAACCTATCGCTCATGAGTTTTTTTCTTCAAATATTTTTATGAGTGTGAAAAGAACAATGTCGCTCGGCCATGTTTTCATGTTTAGGGAGCTTGAAAACAACTTAAAGGATACTCCATAGGTTTTGTTTTTCGTGTCACCATTACGAGTTCGAAAAAATGACAAAAGACTAATCGATTATATTCTCATGGTTTCAATAGCATGAGAAATAATTAAGACTTGCTCGGAGTTTTTCCTGAAAAACCCTAAAATGATTTGTACATGCGAAAAATATATAAAAAGAAACCAAAAAAGTGGACCCTTATTCCAACATCTCACCTCTAGAATTTTCAATCTGCAAAAATCAATAACTTCTAAAGTTGTTAAGATTTTAGGGTTTGGATAAGGCATAAAAATAATATAATATGCAAATGAAAAGTGATAAAAGTCAATAAAATAGGTAACAAACCACATTTTACGATTTCATTTGAAACTTTTCCCAAATATTGCTCCAAAGCCCTTGTTCACCTTGATTTTCAACTATTGATTGCGGAGTGCATGGCTGATCATTTAACGAATCGTCTCCGGAAAAGAGGCAATCTCCTTCTCCTTCATCTTTTCATGGGTTTAAACTTTATTTTCACTAGTTAAATTTATGTTTTGGGTTGATTTTTTAGGGGCTAACCATGTGTTGTGGTCGTCGCAGGTCCCCTATATTGAGAGCCACAACAATATAGGATCATTGCAGGTGACCCTATAGGTAGGGTGCGATGATGTCTCACTATGAGAATGCATAAGCCTATGAAAAACATAGCCTAAAAAATAAAAAGATGAACCCAATAAGGGAAAACCCCCAAGAAAGAAAATTATGTTTCTAATCTCTTTTTTATGGTACCTTGGAAGGTCTTCCTCGGTCAATATGTTGGAATGGCATGAGCGAGAGCATGAAGAAAAACATTAGTTCATTGTAAATGACCTGGGAATAGTTAGGGATCTCCAACGGTGTGGGTTACTAATGTTATTCAAGATTTAGGGCATGAGCGCCCAGTTGAGACTAATTGAGTACTTGGTTCACATGTGGGATGTGAACGAGTAGGAATTTCACATGGGATCTTACACAGTCACCATATATATAGAGGATATCTATTTCTTGATATGACTTTCTCACTGTGGTTCATGGGTGACACTTATAGGCACCAGGGGCGAAGGTGAGCCTATGAACTACTACGTCTGTCATCATTATGTGCCAGGTACCGAGAAACATAGCGGTAAGGTATATATCAGGGACGTCCGATATTTTCCTTGGTGGACTATCCTCTATACTATTACTCACATGGCAGGGAGTTCAACTCCCTAGATGGCTTTACATAGCCATTTTCAATATGCATTGGAATGTATGGAGCCCAGAGTCTTCAACTGGTGCGAAGGGGTCATAAAAAAGATGAAGAAACAATTTACCAAATGAAGAAGTGGTGGGTTAAAAAAATTGGGATATGGGTATATTTTGGTATCCTTCTTCTTAGAGAGGGTCCCTGTCCTACCCCTACAGGTGGAGTGGGGTGCACCCGCTCCACAGTATCTAAGGATGAAGAGGTGGGTAGATCTCAAACATGGAGACGGTCACATCGTCAGGTATGATGATGTTGTCTTCTAATTTTTGAGGAATCAGTTTCTCATGGTCAAATATTATGCACATGCCAGGGTAGATTTTTGTGGAGATCTAGACCTATCTTGTCCCGAAGGTTCCCATTCGGGGGACATAGGTAAGAAGGAAATTTTGTTTATATAATGTTTTTTTTTTAATGATATAAAATGTTTTTTTATGTTTATATATTTGATGACTAAATCAAATTCTCTCATCAATGAAGATGTGGGACCTTATCATCCTCTAGGTTCATCCTTGATCTAGAGGCGGGGAGAGAGAGGTTCTATAGTAGGGGTAGCTAGTGCAGATCTAGAGAACAAAGAACAAAAATTGGAGGGGTTGACCATGCACGTTCTTGACGCTACTATGGATGAGATCCCAATGAATTACCAATGCCACAAAATAGGTGTATCTGCCTCCATTAGTTGATTACTCTGTAGAGTAGCATGGGCAATCGCTTTTTATAAAGAGCAACATCCTTGATGTTTTGGGTTGATTTTTTAGGGGTTAACCATGCATTGTGGTCATCGTAGGTCCCCTATATTGAGAACCGTAATGATCTAGGATCATCGTAGGTGACCCTATAGGTAGGTTGTGATGATGTTGCACTATGTGAATGCATAGGCCCGCTACGAACACAACCTAAAAAATAAAAAAATGAACCTAATAATGGAAAACCCCCAAGAAAGAAAATTATGTTTCTAATCTCCTTTTTATGGTTCTTTGGAAGGTCTTCCTTGGTCAATATGTTGGAATGGCATGAGAGAGAGAACAAACAAAAAAATTAGTTCGACGTAAATGACCTGGGAATAGTTAGGGATCTCCAATGGTGTGGGCTACTAATGTTCTTCAAGATTTAGGGCATGAGGGCCCATTTGAGACTAATTGAGTACTTGGTTCACATGTGGGATCTGAACAAGTAGGAATTTCATGTGGGCGCTCACACACTCACCATAGATATAGAGGATATCTATTTCCTGACAAGACTATCTCACCGTGGTTCACGAGTGACACTTACAGGTAGTAGGGGTGAAGCTGAGACTATGAACTACTACGTCTGTCATCATTGTGTGTGGGGTACCGAGAAACATAAAGGTAAGGTAGATATCAGGGACATTCGATATTTTCCTTGGTGGACTATCCTCTATACTATTATTCGCATGGTAGGGAGTGTAGCTCCCTACATGGCTTTACATAGCAATTTTCAATATGCATTGGAATGTCTAGAGCCTAGAGTCTACAACTAGTGCGAAGGGGTCGTAAAAACAATGAAGAAACAACTTACCAAATGAAGAAGTGGTGGGTTAAACATTTTTGTATATGGGTCTATTTTTGTATCCTTCCTCTTAGAGAGGGTCCCTATCCTATGCCTACAGGTGGAGTGGGGTGTACCCGCTCCACAGTATCCAAGGATGAAGACGTAGGTAGATCTCAAACATGGAGGTGGTCACATCGTCAGGTATGATGAAGTATTCTTCTAATGGTTGAGGAATCGGTTGCTCATGGTTGAAGATTATGTGCATGCCAGGGTAGATTTCCATGGAGATCCATACCTATCTCTTCCCGAAGGTTCCCAGTGGGGGGACATAGGTAAGAAGTAAATTTTGTTTATATAATGTTTTTGTTGTTTTTAATGATATAAAATGTTTTTTTTTTTTATATCTATCCGATGACTAAATCAAATTCTCTCATCAATGAAGATGTGGGACCTTATTATCCTCCAGGTTCATCCCCAATCCATAGGCAATTAGAGAGAGGTTCTATAGTAGAACTAGATAGTGCAGATCTAGAGAACAAAGAACAAAAATTGGGGGGGTTGACCATGCACGTTACTAACGCTACTATGGATGAGCTCCCAAGGCATTACCAATGCCACACAGTAGGTGTATCTACCTCCATTGGTTGATTGCTCTGTAGAGTAGAACATGCAATCACTTTTTATAGCGAGCAACATCCTTGATGCTTTTTGAGTACAAAGTCGTGAGCTTCACATTTTTGATATTTGGGTCTTCGGATTTTTTTTTTTTGTAAATATTTATCGTTATGAATATAAGGATCCTATTGACTTACTTGTTTTATGTACAAAGTGTGATTGGAATTTATTAATGTTTCAAATTTTTGTCTAAAACATAATTAACCAATGCATTTGTTAATGTATTTAGACATCTAGGAATATGTTGATATTCAATGTAATCAAAATGATGTTCCAAGAGTCGAATTCATAAATATACCCTTGACAAAGTAGGACTACGAATGGAATAAAAATTACTCAACTATAGTACTACTAACTTTGAATCGAGCTGTACAATAAGATGGCAAATTCCAAGTGAAACAACATCAGTCAATAACTTGATAAATGCACTGTACTCCATGATATTGTTCGTTGCATGACCAATGCATACACCATGTAGACTGATTAGTTCATTCATAGGTTCATAGATTTCCCAAGCAACATACGCTAACTTTTGAGAACTGCGACTAACTCCATCAAGGAAGTCAATATAAGGTGATGAAGACACTGACATCTAGAAACCAAGAACAATGCAAGGTAAGCAGTCAAAAGGTGGAACCAAAAATGAAAAATTCACACAAGAGTATGATACACTAAAAATACACAACACTCATGAAAAAATGATTTAAGCATAGTACTTCTTCAAGTAAATCCCATTTCTGGGTTCACTCAAAGGGATTCCATCATAATCTACCAGCTCACAAGCCCCTTTCTCCAACACTCATTTTACAATATAAGGGCCCCACCACATGGGCTTGAATTTATCGACCCCTAGTAAATATTGATCTTGCTCGTAAAGAAAAACTAGATAACCTTCAGAAAAAACACGTTGTTTGACATGCTTGCCATATTGATCTTTGAAACAACTTTTCTGTTTTTCAATGACTAAGGAGAAATCACGATGGGTTTCTTCTAATTGCATTAAATACAAAAGATGTTCCTCTTCAACAGAGGTGTTAGGGAGAAGTTCGACGACTAGTTTCAAAGATGGGATTTCACAGTCAATCAACAAAATTTCTTCGATACCATATACTAACTAGAAAGGTGTGAATCCCATGCCAGACTTAACGGATGTTCGATAGGCCCACAATGTTGAGAAAAACATTGTGTGCCAATTTGACTTATGAATTCCTACCATCTATCGAAGCATAGTAGTGATAAATTTTTTAATTGCTTCAGCCTAGCCATTGGCCTATGGATAATAGGGGGTTGATTTTTCATGTGGAAGACCCAACTTTGCACTAAGTTCAGACATGATGAATTTACGAAAATGACTACTGTGATCAGTAACGATGGCTTGAGGGACACCAAATCTAGTAATGATATGATTGAATATGAACAATGCTGCAATTTTCTCGGTATTATCAAATGTAGGCATCGCCTCGACCCATTTAGTGAAATAATCCATAGCTACAATAATGTATCCATTCCCCCCGAATGAGTGAGGGTTACATGTCATGAAGTCAATGACCAATTTAGTGAATGGCCAACGGAAACTATAGGGTGAAGAGTTGAAGGGTGGGATCATATCTTATTGTTGTAGGTTTGACAAGTGTGGCATTTATGGATGACAATAATGTAATCCTTAAACAATGAAGGCCAAAAGTAACCAACTCGTAATATCTTTTGGGCAGTGGCATACACAGACATATGACCACCACATGCTCCAAAGTGACATTCATTCAAATATTTCTCATCTTCATCGTAGGTGAGACATTGTAGAAATATGGAATCAATACCACGACGATAAAGGGTATTAGCAAGGATAATGTATTGACAAGATTGATACCATATATGATGACGATCTGTACTAGAAAGATCAGGTTGAAAAGTTTGTGTTTGGAGATAGATGATAATATATTCGTACCATACGTCATCAGAATTGATCATAAAGAGGGATTCGTAAGGTAAGTAATCATTTGCCATAGTTTCTATCTCAGTAGAGGGAAGGTCACATATCAATTCGGAAAAAACAAAAGACTTCTTTGACTTGGCGCGTTCAAACTCCAAGTCAAACTCCTAGAGAATAACTATCTATTTAGATTATTTTCCACCCAAAAATTGTCGATTAAGCATATGTTGCATGGGGTTGCAATTAGAAATGATTATGGTTCTACGCAATAATATGCAATGACAAAAATGTTGAATAACTTGAACAGCTACTAAGGCCAGTTTATCCACATGTAAATATTTGGTTTCAGTAGTCTTGAGACTCCGACTCAAATAGTATATAACATGTTCATTATGTGAATCATCCTCTTGGACTAAAACCATAGCAATGGTAGAGTTTGAAGAAACTGAGTATAGGAGATAATCTAAACTATAGTCAGGTGGAAACAATAGTGGTGTACGGGTTAAGGTGAGTTTCAAAGCCTCAAAATATTTGTTTGTAGTATCATCCCATTCAAAATCATAACCTTTATTAAGAATTCTAGTAAATCCTTTCGTTAATTCATCATAATTGGGAATGAATTGACGTAAAAAGTTTTCCATCCCTTGCAAACTTTGGAGTTGGCGTAACGTGGAAGGAGGGTGTAGATTCATAATAAACTCAACCTTTAAGGGGTCTACCTGAATCCAATGTATAGACACGATAAAACCAAGAAGTTGGTTGGTTCCACACAAAAAACACATTTGTGTGGATTCAAACGTATGTGATAATAACGACAACGTAGGAAAATGGCCTGTAAATGTGTTGGGTGATCTTGACGACACATGGAATGCTTCGGGATATCATATAGATAAGGTTATACAATGTTCTTAATGTCATGGAAAGCACAAGACATAGCACATTGAAAAGTCACACCAACATTTTTGAGACCAGAAGGAAGTTTCCGATATGTGAAGGTTCCCCAAGGGAAAATAAAAGCAGTCTTATGTTGATCCGTTGGTAAAATATTGATTTGATTATAGCCAAAGAAACCATCCATTAAGGAGATGATTTTACTCCAGGCACAATCATCAACAATCTGGTCAACGAAAGGGGTTGGATAATTTTGCTTGGGACAAGATTTGTTTATATCCCTATAATCTACAAAAACGTAGATCGTGCCATGTTTCTTGTTTACTGGAACAATATTGGACACCCAATTGGTCAAAGCCATAAGATAGACAAACCAATATTTAAGAAGTTTTTCAAATTCAATCTTGATAGCAACAACTTTACATGGATGTACTGGGTGAAATCTCTGTGAAACAATTTTATCATTTAAGTCTTAATCTCATGCACAAAAATATCAGGATCAATACTAGACATTTCTTCATAACTCCTGGAAAAAACGAAAGAAAATTATTGAAAAATGGCTTTATAAGTGCGAACCTCATCAGTAGAACATGAGGCACCGATATGAACATTTTCCATGACCCCAGGTTTAATCGATATGTCAAGAGTAATGGTAGGTGAAATATTACTCATGTTAAATTCATACAAAACATTGTGTGTTGACAAAGGAACAAAAGAAATAACAACAATGGTAGACAGAGTCAAAATCTATTAGTAGCTCTCTATGGTATCATGCTCTAGGAAGAGAATAGAAAGATGATACTATGGTAGAGTAGCACGGGAAATCACTTTGTATAGAGAGAAATATCCTTGATGTTTTGGGTTGATTTTTTAGAGGTTAACCATGTGTTGTGGTCATTGTAGGTCCCCTATATTGAGAACCGTAATGACCTAGGATCATCACAGGTGACCCTATAGGTAGGGTGCAATGATGTTGCACTATGTGAATTCATAGGCTTGCTACGAACACAACCTAAAAAATAAAAAAATTAACCTAATAATGGAAAACCCCCAAGAAAGAAAATTATGTTTCTAATCTCCTTTTTATGGTTCTTTGGAAGGTCTTCCTTGGTCAATATGTTGGAATGGCATGAGAGAGAGCATGGAGAAAAAAATTAGTTAGTCGTAAATGACCTGGGAATAGTTAGGGATCTCCAATGGTGTGGGTTACTAATGTTCTTCAAGATTCAGGGCATGAGGGCCCAGTTGAGACTAATTGAGTACTTGGTTCACATGTGGGATGTGAACAAGTAGGAATTTGATGTGGGCGCTCACACACTCACCATAGATATAGATGATATCTATTTCCTAACAAGACGATATCACCGTGGTTCACGAGTGACAATTACAAGTAGTAGGGGCGAAGCTGAGACTATGAACTACTATGTCTGTCATCATTGTGTGCCGGGTACCGAGAAACATAACGGTAAGGTAGATATCAGGGACGTTAGATATTTTCCTTGGAGGATTATTGTCTATACTATTACTCGCATGGCAGGGAGTGCAGATCCCTACATGGCTTTACATAGAAATTTTCAATATGCATTGGAATGTACGGAGCCCAGAGTCTTCAACTAGTGCGAAGGGGTCGTAAAAACAATGAAGAAACAACTTACCAAATGAAGAAGTGGTGGGTTAAATTTTTTTGTATATGGGTATATTTTGGTATCCTTCTTCTTAGAGAGGTTCCCTGTCCTATGCCTATAGGTGGAGTGGGGTGTACCCACTCCACAATATCCAAGGATGAAGAGGTGGGTAGATCTCAAACATGGAGGTGGTCACATCGTCAGGTATGATGATGTCTTCTTCTAATGGTTGAGGAATCAGTTGCTCATGGTTGAAGATTGTGTGCATGCCAGGGTAAGTTTCTTTGGAGATACACACCTATCTCTTCCTGAAGGTTCCCAGTGGGGGGACATAGGTAAGAAGGGAATTTTGTTTATATAATGTTTTTGTTGTTTTTAATGATATAAAATGTTTTTTTTTTTATCTATCCGATGACTAAATCAAATTCTCTCATCAATGAAGATGTGGGACCTTATCATCCTCTAGGTTCATCCCCAATCCATAGGCAGGGAGAGAGAGGTTATATAGAAAGGGTATATAGTGCAGATCTAGAGAACAAAGAACAAAAATTGGAGGGGTTGACCATGCACGTTCCTAACGCTACTATGGATGATCTCCCAAGGCATTACCAATGCCACACAATAGGCATATCTGCCTCCATTGGTCGATTGCTCTATAGAGTAGCACGCGCAATCACTTTTTATAGCGAGCAACATCCTTGATGCTTTTTGTGTATGAAGTCGTGAGCTTCACATTTTTTATATTTTGGTCTTCGTAATTTTTTTTTTTGTAAAATTTTATCGTTATGAATATAAGGCTCCTATCGACTTACTTATTTTATGTACAAAGTGTGATTGGAATTTATTAATGTTTCAATTTTTTGTCTACAACATAATTAACCAATGCATTTGTTAATGTATTTAGACATCTAGGAATGTGTTGATATTCAATGTAATCAAAATGATGTTCCAAGAGTTGAATTCATAAATATACCCTTGAAAAAGTAGGACTCCGAATGGAATAAAAATTACTTGACTATAGTACTACTAACTTTGAATCGAGTTGTACAATAAGATGGAAAATTCCAAGTGAAACAACGTCAGTCAATAACTTGATAAATGCACTGTACTCCATGATATTTTTAGTTGCATGACCAAGGCATACACCATGTACACTGATTAGTTCATTCATAGGTGCATAGATTTCCTAAGCAACAGATGCTAACTTTTGAGTACTGTGACTAGCTCCATCAAGGAAGTCAATATAGGGTGATGAGGACACTGACATCTAGAAACCAAGCACAATGCAAGGTAAGAAGTCGAAAGGTGGAACCAAAAATGAAAAAATCACACAAGAGTATGATACACTAAAAATACACAACACTCATGCAAACATGATTTAAGAATAGTAATTCTTCAAGTAAATCCCATTTCTGGGTTCACTCAAAGGTATTCCATCATAATCTACTAGCTCACAATCCCCTTTATCCAACACTTATTTTACAATATAAGGGCCCCGCCACATGGGCTTGAATTTACCAGCCCCTAGTAAATATCAATCTTGCTCAAAAAGAAAAACTAGATCACCTTCAGAAAAAACACGATGTTTGACATGCTTGTCATATTGATCTTTGAAATAGTTTTTATGAGTTTCAATGACTAAGGAGAAATCACGACGGGTTTCTTCTAATTGCATTAAATACAAAATATGTTCCTCTTCAACAGAGGTGTTAGGGAGAAGTTCGATGACTAGTTTCAAAGATGGGATTTCACAGTTAATCAACAAAATTTCTTCGATACCATATACTAACTAGAAAGGTGTGAATCCCATGCCAGACTTAACGGATGTTCGATAGGCCCACAATGTTGATAACAACATCGTGTGCCAATTTGACTTATGAATTCCTACCATCCGTTGAAGCATAGTAGTGAGAAATTTTTTAATTGCTTCAACCTAGCCATTGGCCTATGGATAATAGGGGGTTGATTTTTCATGTCGAAGACCCAACTTTGCACTAAGTTCATACATCATGAATTTACGAAAATGACTACTGTGATAAGTAACGATGGCTTGAGGGACACCAAATCTAGTAATGATATGATTGAATATGAACAATGCTGCAATTTTCTCGGTATTATCAAATGTAGGCATCGCCTCGACCCATTTAGTGAAATAATCCACAACTACAATAATGTATCCATTCCCCCCGAATGAGTGAGGGTTACATGTCATGAAGTCAATGCCCAATTTAGTTAATGCACCAACAGAAACTATGGGGTGAAGAGGAGAAGGGTGAGATCATATCTTATTGTTGTAGGTTTGAGAAGTGTGGCATTTATGGATGACAATAATGTAATCCTTAAACAATGAAGGCCAAAGGTAACCAACTCGTAATATCTTTTGGGCAGTGGCATACCCAGACATATGACCACCACATGCTCCAAAGTGAAATTCATTCAAATATTTCTCATATTCATCGTAGGCGAGACATCGTAGAAATATGGAATCAATACCACGATGATAAAGGGTATTAGCAAGGATAATGTATTGACAAGATTGATACCATATATGACGACGATCTGTACTAGAAAGATAAGGCTGAAAAGTTTCTGTTTGGAGATAGATGATAATATATCCGTACCATACGTCATCAAAATTCATCAGAAAGAGGGATTCGCAAGGTAAGGAATCCTTTACCATAGTTTCTATCTCAGTAGAGGGAAGGTCACATATCAATTCAGAAAAAACAAAAGACTTCTTTGACTTGGCGCGTTCAAACTCCAAGTCAAACTCCGAGAGAATAACTATCTATTTAGATTACTTTCCACCCAGAAATTGTTGAGTAAGCATATGTTGCATGGGGTTGCAATTAGAAATGATTATGGTTCTATGCAATAATATGCAGTGACAAAAACGTTAAATAACTTGAACAACTGGTAAGGCCAGTTTATCCACATGTAAATATTTGGTTTCAGTAGTCTTGAGACTCCGACTCAAATAGTATATAACATGTTCATTATGTGAATCATTCTCTTGGACTAAAACCATAGCAATGGTAGAGTCTGAAGAAACTAAGTACAGGAAATAATCTCAACTATAGTCAAGTGGAAACAATAGTGGTGTACAGGTTAAGGCGAGTTTCAAAGCCTCAAAATATTTGTTTGTAGTATCATCCCATACAAAACATAACCTTTATTAAGAAGTCCAGTAAATCCTTTCGTTAATTCATCATAATTGGGAATGAATCGACATAAAAAGTTTTCCTTCCCTGGAAAACTTTGGAGTTGGCGTAACATGGAAGGAGGGTGTAGATTCATAATAACCTCAACCTTTAAGGGGTCTACCTGAATCCAATGTATAGACATGATAAAACCAAGAAGTTGGTTGGTTCCACACAAAAAACACATTTGTGTGGATTCAAACGTATGTGATAATAACGATAACATAGGAAAATGGCATGTAAATGTGTTGGGTGATCTTGACAACACATGGAATGCTTCAGGATATCATCTAGATAGGGTTCTACAATGTTCTTAATGTCATGAAAAGCACAATACATAGCGCATTGAAAAGTCACACCAGCATTTTTGAGACGAAAAGGAAGTTTCCAAGATGTGAAGGTTCCCCAAGGGAAAATAAAAGCAGTCTTATGTTGATCTGCTGGTAAAATATTGATTTGATTATAGCCATAGAAACCATCCATTAAGGAGAAGATTTCACTCCGGGCACAGTCATCAACAATCTGGTCAATGAAAGTGGTTGGATAATTTTCCTTGGGACATGATTTGTTTATATCCCTATAATCTACACAAACGCGTATCGTGCCATGTTTCGTGTTTACCGGAACAATATTGGACACCCAATTGGTCAAAGCCATAGGATAGACAAATCTAGATTTAAGAAGTTTTTCAACTTCAATCTTGATAGCAACAACTTTACGTGGATGTACTGGGTGAAGTCTCTGTCAAATGAGTTTATCATTTAGGTAAGTCTTAATCTCATGCACAACAATATCAGGATCAATACCAGGCATTTCTTCATAACTCCAAGAAAAAATGTCAGAAAATTATTGAAAAATGGCTTTATAAGTGCGAACCTCATCAGTAGAACATGAGGCACCGATATGAACATTTTCCATGACCTCGAGTTTAATCGATATGTCAAGAGTAATGGTAGGTGAAATATTACTCATGTTAAATTCATACAAAACATCGTGTGTTGACAAAGGAACAAAAGAAATAACAACAACGGTAGACAGAGTTGAAATCTATTGGTATCTCTCTATGGTATCACGCTCTAGGAAGATGATTCCTATTGTCCCATGGGGTATCTTCCCTAGACACGACCATCATGATCATCTCATCAGTAGGAAATATCATGTGAAATGGATCAAGATATATATCATAGAGAGAAGAAGGAGAAGGAGTTGTTTATTGAATAGCTTGATAAGATGATTCTACTGGACTTAAAGGAATTCGTTCACCGTAACAAATAAAATAACTAGAGGTAGGTACTATTCATGGGTCATAAGACTCAGGGGTTTCATGAATAAAGGTGGATATCATGTTAATCGAAGCAATAAAAGGAGGAGGAATACTAGGTATATCAAGTCCACCTGGTATTCCTCCTCCTTTTATTTTTTTGGTGTGGGAAATGTAACACTCAGAAAAGAGTAGAAACATCTATGCACATGGAATCAATCGAGCTACAACCAAGTAGAAGGTTATAATCAAGAGGTGTATCAAAGATCTCAACATCAACGTTAACCGCTTTACCTTCTAATGTAATAGACAATGACAGAAGAACACCGTAAGTTTTAAACCTTGTTCTATTAAAGGCTTTAAGAGTATTGTGTGACTCTGTAAGGGAAAGAGAGGCAATAAATTTCCAACAAGTAATAGACATAACACAGGTTGAGGTTCCTTCATCAATAACATTTTGACATATATTGTTATTTTCCACAACCAGTTGGATCTGAAATGCTAACTGAGTAGGAAGCCTTGGAATATGATCTTCCAATTCAAAGACTATCAAATTGGTATCGGTAGGATCAATTCCACCAATAGACTTTAGCAGTTCCTTCTGTTGAGTAGGAAAACTTTGGAGGACTTCGAGAGCCGACATTGTGGAGGGTGCTCGTGCAAGGTCTTCTACAATATTGTAGTTTTGGGCAGCACGTGCATGAGGACTAAATGAATACTTTCAAACAAATCCCTTGGGAGGAGGACGAAGAACTGTATCGAGACTCGGTCATTTGAGATGAAGAGGATCTTTTGGAGGTGAAGTTGGGGGAGGAGTTTGAACCAACAAAGGTGGTAAATCAACAACTTTCTTTTTCAAAGGAGAATAATCTTTGGCTCGAGTTGCGACTGCAACTTCATTCTTCTTGGAGTCACTAGTACACATAAGGAAACATGATGTGGTAAAGGGATAAGGTTGGTCATGAATGACCAGTTGGGTCTGTTGTTGAGAAGGAAAAGGTTGTGACAAAATGATAGGTGTAGGAGGTTTCTCGGTCCCTTGCAGAAACTTAGTAACCTTAGCGCGTTGTGGAAAATATTTCGTATAATGATCGTCACAACAAATAAGGCAAGTGTAATGAGTTCTATGTTTATATTTGTCATCAATGGGTCGTGTTTTGGGTTTCTCATATTGTTGATTATTATTTTTATCCTCCTTATTCTTACCCTTCCCTTTCTTTTTATTTTGATTTTTACCAACAGGTGTAGATTGAAATTAATTAACTTCATAAGTTTTATCGGGAGAAGGAGTAGGAGTAGGAGTATTTTGTACATTAGAAATAGTATACTTGGGATTGGTATGACCAGCTTGTGTAGACTAATTCTCAACATGAAAGGTGTCAATCACACCATCAAAAACATGAGAAGCTACTGGAGGTGTTGTGGTAGGATTCATAGAAGGATGAGGAGAATCAGGGATCAAGTCGTAAAGTGTGTTCGTTTGCGAATAAACAAGATCTAGATATTGAGCACTACTAATTGCATGCTATTCAATGATGAAAACACCCATGGAAACATCATGGGAGATAGGAACAATGAGTGATTTGGTAAAGCATTCAACCAACAATTGATTAGGAAGGGGAACTTTGATTAAGCATTTTCTCCTCCTCCTCTCATGGATATGATCATAAATATGAGTGGAAGAGGATTGTTTAAACAAAATTAAAATTTCGGTTCTTGTCTCGTATCAAATTGGAAATTGGTAATGCCTTAAGAAATCCATGGATAAAGTGTTAAAATCATTAAATAATCCTCATGGTAATTCAATATACCATTTGGCTATAGAACCGATAATATTTTGTTGAAAAATTCATAATCTTATAGATTCATCCATCAATGATTTGGATGAACACCAAAAATGGAAAGTCATGACGTGATTATTTGGATCTTCTCCTGATCGACCGTCAAAATTAGGAATGTTAGATGGTAATTTGGCTGGAATGATGGTCCAATAAGGAGAATGTAAAATAGGATCATTCAAAATCCTAGATAAATTTGGTAAATCCAAAGTAGCGAGAAAAGGCAATTTCCTGTTCACTTGAGGAAACTGGTAGTTTTGAGGAGGAATTCTCATAGGTATACCAGTAGGACTGTAAGAATTTTGTATATATTTAGAGAGTCCTGACAGATTCGTTTGTGGAGGATTTTGAGTCAAATAGCCAACAGGATTTGGTTTATTAGGTATGTTCCCTTGGAAAGGAACATTAGACTGAAAATTTTGACCCCAGGTAGGATTCATAGAACCTGGATACGGTTATCTGAAATTAGGGGGTAAAAAATAATTAACTTGAGGATGTTTCCCCCGAGACAGTTGTTGATTCCATTGAAAAGGAAGATTCCAAGGTTGATATTGTAACACAAGTATAATTTTTCCATAAACTGGGTTATGGCCACCAAATTGAGGTTGCCCCCCAACTTGAGGTTGTCCCCGAATTTGAGGTTGGCCTCCAACAAGAATCTAAAAACTAGAAGCGAAATAATGACTTGTGCCTCAAACTGTATTGGAGCCACTAAAGCGAGGACCATTATACCCTCCAGAGAAAGGTGGAGGAGTAACGTAAGGCTCCTCAGAGAGAACCTAGGTAGGCGTAGGAACAAAATGACTAGCAACATTATACCTAGGAGGAACAAAAAGTATAGACCTTCCAGATTGATTCTGGGAGGGAATAGAAATGGAATTATTCAAAGTGTTATACCCAGGGGGAAGTGAAATATTTGATCCAAGTGGGAGTGGTGTTCCAATAGGAGCTTGAGTTATAACCAAATTTCCAGTACAAACATGTCATAGCTTGTAGGACCATGGTAGAGTGGGTGATCTGGAGAGAGAGAATCAAGTGAGAACCAACCAACAATTGGTTTTAAACTTTGATGACATTATTGGTTGTGCCAGTAAAATGATCTAAAGGTATTGTATAGGTAACATACATCTCAGGAATTTGTGATTCCCTAGGTTGATTAGAACTCGTTCCTAGTGTGTTAGAAATATCATGTCCCGAAGAAGTTCTCCAAACAGAATGGATAGGGACAGAGCTAGGATTAAAAATTCTAGCAGTGTGAACTGGGGTTCTAAATGATTCACTTTGAAAAAGTGGATCATCTACTCCAAAATCTATGTTAGGTCTAGTAGGTACTTCAATATTCTCATCAAAAACAAGTTCTCTCGATGAGTTCATCCAGAGAAAATGTGGATCTTATATAACACTCAATAATGGATTTACGAGAATTATGGATCCTTCTAAAATATTATGAATTCTGAATCCCTCTAAATAATTCAAACTTTCAATCTCAGAGGCTACTTCTTTATTGACTACTCCCTTAGGAGAGCCCTCTGCTGAGTTAGGAAGCAAAGGGAGGTAACCTTCTAGATCTTCCAGAGGTAGCCATTGCATCCTACATGAATGGAGAAGGTTGATGTTGGTTGCACCAAATAAAGAACGAAACAAATCTATGGCCAACTACAGAAATAAACAACACTCACTAATAAAATCTAGAAATCAAACCAAGCAAGCAAACCTTATTATTTCTAAGTCACTAGTTATTGATGAAATCCAACGTCATGAATTCAAGACAAGAAGGGGCTGAGATAAAGCAGGTGGAAAAGTTACATTGAGGACCTTCTTAATCGACTTACACCCTAGTGCAATATCCCACACATAATCATGGGTATACCCTCTAAGGAGCCTGAGTGAGTTTGGCCAACTTCGATTCCAGGTGCAGTGAAGACTCCCCCCTCCACAGTCACCTCGTGTAAAGACCCTAAAGAGATAGGATACTAAGGTTACCAATTACGACAATGATGTTTGGGGAAACAACTGACAATCCGATCCACACACAAAGACAGGGTATATAGCCCGAAATCAACTCGAGAAGGTCCCCACATGCTTTTCTTCTCAAGTAACCCCTAATAATACACACAATATCTACACCAAGACTGACAAAGCAGGGTGAGTAACTATTCTATCCCTATTGCGACCTCATGATTGACCCTTGTGCTAGAAAGGATTCCCAGGACAAAATGTAGCAAGTGGATTTGAACTCTACCTATCACAAGATAATATTGTGTGTTTTGATGCTTTGGAGAGTGTGCCTTACAACCTATTCCAAAGCGCTATCCTAGATAATGTTGGTGAAGATAATTTCTAGAAAACAAAAGTTGCTAATAAATTTTAAAATTACAATGTGTTTTAAAGGCAACTGTTTACTAAAAAGGGAGAAGGAAATGAAATTAATGATGTATGTGACCTTGATCCAATAAAATTCAATAACATATGAATATGCAATCTTTCAATTCGATGAAATCTAATTACAGTAAGGAGAAGGTATTTATTTTTTAAGTACAAAAGCTATGAATCACAATTCCTCAATTTTTGAATGAACATAATTCCAAATAACCATAAGCCACAAAATTTTCCAATTTTCTCTTTTAAAAAATATTTTGAATGCAATAATTTTATTGTGAAGGATGACTAAAAAGAAGAATGACTTCAGTTCTTTCTTTCTCAAATCATATTAGAGAAGTAATGAATAAAAGAAAGAGTAATCCAAGAAAATTAACACACTCTCAACACAATTCCAAAATCAAACCTATAATGTAGACAAAAATGAAATGATTGGAAATCCTTTTGTCAAATACAAAAAAAAATGTCTCTTAGTCAATAAACAATCTGGAAGGTAAAAACAATCCAAAAATTCAAACAAATCAAGGACTCTTTTTCAAACAAGCACTCAGGACCAAGATCTATAGATTATACCCTCGTGAGAAAAATAAAAAGAAAAACTTGCAAAATTTACAAAGAAAAACCTTCAATTACTGAAAATAAATCAAATGAAATATTCAAACTTATAAATCAATCAACCACTAGTATCAAAAGTTCATCCTAGGAAATTGAGGCAAAACTAGGATTAATCGGTAAATGCGGACATACACAGATCTCCCTAGATTCCATGGGAAACTAGAACAGAATAGAGCAGAATGCACACTTCGTTTTAAACTTCATCATAATAAGAACTAGTTTAATGAGTTACAAGTGACATACCTTTTAAACGGAACTTTTCCTCACTAGTGTTGTCTTTGTATCTCCTTCCTTGAGTTTGCAGAATAGTAAGCATGTCTAAGAATCACAAACCAACAAAGAAGGGAAACACAGATCTATATATTCTAATGAAGTCTATTATATGATAAAGGAATTATACAATAGAAGACAAGATGCTTATATAGGGAATAAATGAATTACTGTATTAAGTGAATAGAAATTGGAGAATACAACCCATGACTTCATGTTGCAAGGTCCCCTTTCGATGGCTCTTTTCTCCAGCACACACAACTTTTCTCCAATGTCTTGAATGAAGAAGATCCAGAATCTGTCTTAAAGAACTAAAGCAAAGCTCTCAAGTATAATCTGAAGTAGAACTCTCCATACAAATATTATCCTATTCAACCTTATCCTTTTCCATGAGAGATCCCTCTTTATATAGTGTGAAAGAGAGATGGATAAAGAGATTAGGATGATCCCACCAAATCCGAGAAGTGAGTAAGATCCAAACATATTGGAGGCCACCTTATCTTCTAGAATATCCCCTTCTAGAACATTCATGAAATTTGAATTTTCCAATTCTTTAAGCATCATCGCACCCTATGTACAAGAATAATGTGACGACGTCGCAGTCCAGGTATAGTGCAGAGTGTAATGATCAAAAATCGTCGCACCCCATGCATATAGCAGGGTGCGACAACCTTACTTTATATGGTTTTTGGTAGAGGAAAGAAACTCACTTTTCGCATGGAGAAAGTCTCTTTTAATATTTTTAGGGAACATGAACACATGTTGTGAGGTGATCATTGAGGTGACCAAAATAATGTGTAAAAGTACTCTAAGGAGTAGGTAGAGAAAAAATTTCCTCACCTCATGCAAAAAATATTTTTCATACCAAAATAATTCCTAAATGGGGAGGTATTATTTTGATTATATCATTATCTTATTTTTCATATATTTTGATGCTTTTAGAGTGGAAAACATTGGATGAATAATCTGCCAGGGTCATTTTAATGGCAGGTCGTAGTTTAGAAAATTGGAGTTTGAAACTTTTTGGATCCATTTTGAGGCATCAAATGGATAGTTTTGGAGAAAAAAAATTATTATCTTTAGCTTAGACCTCTTAAATCTATTCTACAATTGATACATTTCCAACATTGCAGAAATTGCATTAGTCAAAGATTGTATGCAAAAGTTATGCCTCTCCCAAGTTGACCTACCATGTTGACCACCACGGTATGAATAGATGCCATGTTAGTCCCCAATAATCTTGCATATGGGGATAACCACATATGAAATTTCAAGAATATTTTATAGCATCCAAAACATTATCACAATTTATGGTTGAGGAAGTCAAAACCCTACCCCTAGATGGCTATCAAGCGATGTTAAATAACTAGACACTAGAAGGAGAAAGGGTTCCATTATTTAGCATTGGATTTGTTCCATAGGTGGTAAGATAAACTATGAGTGTTATATTGAGAGAATAATAGAGGAGGAGATATTATGTAGTATCCATACATGCCATAATGTCAAAGGAAAATCCACAAAGACTGGCTCTTTTCTTTGTACCTTCATTTGAAGAAAAGTGAGGAGAGTGACCTCACCTTATAGATGGGTTTTTTCCCATATTGGGTTTCACAACTTATATCTTATGTTTATTTGTGGATGATGTGTGATTATTTATTTATGTTTTATATTTTTCACATTTAATATATTCATACATTTTAAGAAGAAAAAACAATAATTAAAGAATATGAGATCTAAAGGAAATTGACTTTCACAGTAAAGATTTCAATATTTTATTAGATATGTCGTGATGAAATACTCAATGGAATATCCATGAAATTATACAAATCACCTTAGGATCAAAATATATTCAATTCAAAGAGATATTACCTAAGGAAATATGAGTTACCTTAGGCACACAGTCCTTTCAAATCAAGGAGATATTGGTCAAGATCATGACTTATGTTGCATTGAGAATTGTAACTAATCTACTTGTGATTTGTAGTGGTGATGGGGTGGATGTGAAATTCTATAAATGTTCACTCTATTAATAAAAGGATAATAGGTTACATATAATTCTTTATGATAGGGGTCACAAATGATGACAAGGAATACATAATTACGATGTTTCTACTTAAGTGTGTTTTTCTTTAGGAAATAATTTCAACCAACCCTCACACAATAATATACCTAGGGAGGTAATATGGGAGGTACCCAATGATAATGTGGATTATATACTAGTAGTGGTGGTTATTCAATGTAAGGTGGACTAGATCCACCATGGTATTAAATAAGACCCACAATGGTAGGTACATATAATCAATGGGCAATTAGAAATAATAAATGGGATTTCTAGAAGATACCTTCTCTAGAATTTTCCTAGGAGATAGAGAATGTTATATAAGGAAGTGTAAGTAATGTAATTTATATGGTGAATAATATTGTGAATGTATAAGAAATTATTGCTTGAGAGGTTTTATCCTTATGTAAGGATTAATATATGGGGTTACCCTACCTCAAGGGTTTTCTCTACATTTCTTGTGTTCATTTATATGGTGAATTTTCTGGGTTTATTATTAGTTTTATATGAGTTATATGTGTATATATGATATATATATATACAACATTTGGTATCATATATATTTCTTTGGCCAAGTAAGGGAAACAAACTGGTTATTTTTTGAAAATATATTTTACCAAAAAAGGGGGTGACACACTTCACTCTCATATCCGAGACTTTTTTATCATATTTTTCATAAAGTAGTAGGATATTTGGATTCCTCTCGAAAAAATACCCAATTTAAAAAAAAAAAATCAACCAAAGCTGAGTCTGGGAAGTAAAGTTGTGAGCATTTTAAATTCGACAAATTTTCAAGATTTTTCTGGAAAAGAAGTGATTTTTCGCTATTAGTTATTTGTTTAAACCCTGGTTTTGTTGCAGATTTCTTCCAAGCAAGATGTACTTTATTGGAAAAGATGATGGTCCTAGTATTGAATAATATATCAAAAATATAAATTCATCCTGTTACCTATGGCGAGTTGGGTTATGGGTAAATTTAAGGGATGATGCTAGGGCATGGTGGAATGGACTTAACTCTAAAGAAATTGATGTACTTTCAAATAAAGAATAGGAAAAAAAATATTTAGACAAGTTGTATTATACTAGTAATAAGGATAAAGAATGCACCAAGGGTTTTTTTTCAGGTGGAAAATCTCTATTATATGTTCATGGTTGTATTCATAAAGAAAATGTCATTGTTTCTATTAACCTTATTTGCCAACAAATTTTTATCAATATTCAGTTGGTTAATATATTTCAAGTTCTTGTAAAGAATATTCAAAACACATAGATTGAGGGGGAAAATGTTCAAATTTTTAAAGATGTGAAGCTTATCGTGGATAAATATGTGTTTCATTCATACTTTTATGTTATAGATATGGGTGAAGTAGATATTGTTTTGGGATATCCTTGGATGGAGTCAGTTGGGAAAGGTAATATTAATGTGAAAAAAAAGTTTTTGAAGATCTAGTACAAGAAAAAAAATTACATTGTAGGATGTGTTTCTCAGTAAGAAAGAAGGGCCCACTACAACAAGCACATAAGTTGTTGCAGAGTCTAATGTTGAGTCAGAGAAATATTTTATAGCAATAGATGAACCAAGGCCACAACACAAAAACAATAAATAACCTAAGGTGGTCAATGACTATAAGGCACAACATGTTGCATATTTGAAGAAAAAAGAATAGATTCCTATAGTTGTGGTATATCTCCATCCACATCACATCGAGAAAATTATGTACCAAAGAGGGACCAAAAAGAAAACCAATCAAGAGGTGCATGGAGACCTACCAACACTACATGAAAAAATTAGGCTAAATAACCGAGTCAATGGAAACACCAACACGACGTAGAGAAATCTTGGGGTGGAAAGGAAACAATTGGACATCATATTTGACTTCCATTTTAATGGATGGATAGTCATACTTGGTACCGGTTGGATATTATTCTTAGATAGTCGTATTGTATGGTATCTTCTCATGTTTTGGGGACCAAGTATTCTTAAAGTGGGTGGAATGTAATATACCTAGGGAGGTAATATGGGTGGTAATATGGGAGTTAGCCAATGAGAATGGGGGGTAGATACTACTAGTGGAGGCTATTCAATGTAAGGTGGACTATGTCCACCATGGTATTAAATAAGTACCACAATGGTAGTTACATATACTAAATGGGTAGTTAGAAATAATAAATGGGCTTTCTAGAAGATAAATTCTCTAGAATGTTCCTAGGAGAGAGAGAATGGTATATAATGAAGTGTAAGCAGTGTAATTGAGATGGTGAAGAATATTGTGAATGTACAAGAAAGTATTTCTTTAGGAGTTTTATCCTTCCGTAAGGATTAGTATACAGTGTTACCCTACCTTAGGGGTTTTCTCTACATTTCTAATGTTCATTGTTATGGTGTATGTTTTTTGGTTTATTATTGGTTATTCCTGAGTTATATGTGTAGAACTGGTATAGATATACACGACACACACTTAAGAAAAGAACAAGGGCATTAAAAAGCTATCCCTCATCTCCCCTTCTTCCCTACAAGTACTTAATGAAAGTTAGCTAAATCTCATAACCTCATAGGAAGCTAGTAACGTCAAAGGGAAAGATAATATTTGATATTGATATCCTTGGGGACTTTGCAAAGAACATCTACCAATTGATATAACCTTCGGATCTATCCAAATTTGAGAGATATTGACATGGTATTTTATCCACTTATGTGTGCATGTATCATGATATTATTAAACATAATCCCTTTGTATGAAACCAAACATTTAAAAAGTACCTCAAGGTGACTCCATGACTTGCTCAAGGAAAATACCTCATTGGAATTGAACCTTACCCAATGGTGAAAAAATTATTGTTTTTCACCATTGCATCAAACTCATTTAGGTATACTCAAGTATGATATGTATGAGGCATTTCCATAAATATAGAAGAAAAATAAATTTAAGATATAGGAGAGCACACATAAGATAAACTAGATCAACACAAGATGTTGGCTCAACTATAAACTAGTGCTTAGTACAAAGGAATGATATGAAAATAATGATCAACATCAAATAAATATGCATAATCATTGTGGATAATTAGAAATATACAAACTAATATCTTAAAGCATGATCATGATAAGGATTAAAACTATCATAAATTACAATATTACAAGAAAATATATTATATTGGTGTTAAAATGGAAGTTGCATTTGAATTACATACATTACAAGTAAATATATTATACTTGCATTAAAATGGAAGTTACATTAAAATTGGTATGAGTTAGTTGTTCCAAGTTGATTGGTGAAGAAGACACTAACATAATCAATATTGGTCACATTTGTCAGTTTTGTTGCCATGTGAATTGAGGGTTGAGTTAATGGTAAAAATTTTCCAACTAGGCCTGATAATCTAGAGTTATTGAAACATAATTGTATACATGCTAATTTTTTTGGAGGTGCCCATAAAATATATACTAAGGAATATTTAGTGACACACTAAAGATTAGAAACTATTTTTGGTTGTGTTGAATGCAACAAGGGTTTGTCACTAGTGGGACCATGATGGAACCATTTGTGGTCAATTTTATTCTACTCATACTAGAATTTGATGGTTTTGTCACAAATGGGAAATACATTACACACTAGATTACAAGGTTGGTGATAAACAAGGCCTTGGCATGTCAATAATAAAAATTCATTAGATGGATTGAAATGATTACTAGAAAGAGGTACTAGAAGTTTAGTGGTATATATTGGAGAATTGTTTTTAAAGAAGATATGGAGATCATTGTATCTACTATAATCTATCTCATAAACATATATTTATCAGAGAATTGTATTTCAACAACATCATGTTATTTAGTGATGAGAAAGGAATATTTGAATAATTAAAATTCAGTTGTTATCTAAGATTGAGATGAGGGACCTTGCTTTTTATCATTACTACTCTGGGATTGAATTCCCATAGGATAGGAACAAGATTAAAATCATCATGTGCTAGAGAAAGTAAATAGACATCATTTTTCAAAAGAATTGATATGGAGGATTTCAAGCCAATTAGGACCTTTCCAGATCTTTATGTAAGGTTGTTAAAGCCAATGTGGCTTGATATTGACATAGGTTTAATGCATAGAGAATGTTCCATATTGTACTGATGTTGGATGACTAACTTATTCAATAGTATAAAAAAGACATAACATTGTATAAGTAGTGGGAATATTCCATATTCTTATGGTGAATCCTTGTTAATGGCATTGGATTGTTGTTAACAAAGGTTTTAGGTACTTAAGAGGTATCACTTTGTTTTGCATTTTATATATTGGACATTAAGACCAAAATCCAAGTCCTCTTGGTTATAGAAATGTGGGTGAGTTGGTGATGTTGATAGTAGAATTTTTTTTATTAGTTATGTATTTGACATAACTTGTAGATTTATTTTCCGAAAAAAATTCAATATAGTTGACTATAACATCCTTGAACATTGAATTTGAATGCATGATAACACATGCATGCAAAAAATAAATATACTAGCTTTTGAAATGTTGTACAAATATTTAATGTTGAAAATGAGAGGGCACATGAAAATACAATGTGATGCAATGACGCTAGGAAATAATATAACTTACTATTCTAGGTCAAAGCATATAGAGGAAACTCTTAGAGAGACTATTGTAGACTCGATGACAAAAAGGGTGATTGTAGATAAATTTTATTATTGTGGAGACTTTGTGGAAATTTGACAAAGTTGTTGATGAATGAATATGATTCACAAAAGAAATCGAGGAAAATGATAAGTGGGAGATTGTTTTCAAGTGTTGACCAAACGCTCCATTGTCCAACTAAGTTAGAAATTCCAACTTGATACTTGCTGGAAAATCAACAAGGGATAGCATGATAGAGCCAACATAGTTGAATATGTTTATCTGATGGGTGGAACAATCAATCTAGTATCTAATGACATTGGATTTTTTTGATCTTAAAAGTTATGTTACTAAATTGAATTTAATGTGAATTCCCTAATTTAATGGATACTTCCCACTATCATTAATGTGAATGTGTATTCATTATTGTAACCCAACTTATTCGGAGAAATTCTATGACCATATAGCTAATTCATAAGAACAAGTTAAAAATCATGGAAGACAAGAGACTTCCTAAAATTGCTTCAAATTCAAGCCAAAACCACCTTAGTATCAAATGGCGATGGCATAAGTATCCCAATATTGGATAAACCATTAGGGAATAAAGGAATAGATCATATTCTAGAATACAAATAATATGAAAAATATTATTACATCACAATTTAAGGACAAAATGTGGTGGAATAAAGAGTTAGAGGGAAAAAAAAAAGATAATATAAGGAGGTAATCAATAATAATCTTGAAGATTAAAAAAAATCTATTCATTATGAAAAGTGTAAATAAGAAAAGAAACATTGCTAAAATAAGAAAAAATTATCACGAGCTCCATAGTGAAATGGGGCATAGTTCCCAGAATGCCATGGGACGAAAGAGTCTATCACCTTTGTGACACTAAAAGGGTTGAAGATGAAATATAGTTTCTTTTAGAATGTTAGACATATACCTACATTAGATATAAATTTTAAAATATTTGTCACACTATCAACCTTTATGACCTTTTAAATCAACAAAATTATGGTGACCTTGGAACACTTCTCTTAATGGTTTTCAAGCATTGAAATAAAAGTTTAAAGAAATTCAAGTGATTCCTTACTTTATTAAGATGGATTAAACCAATTTGATATGTGATTCTTTAGTTTTATTAAAATGGATTAAACCAATTTGATATAGATTATTGATAGAGTGAGAAGAGCATATATATATATATATATATATATATATATATATATATATATATATATATATATATATATATATATATATATACCTACTTTTAGTATGTATTATTATTATTGGTAATGCTATTATTAGTCCCCCAAGGCATAAAATATAGCCATCGAGCACTACTGACTTTATATTAGTTCATGGTTTGAATACAAATTTTCCAGGTCCATAATTTCTATTGTTCGAACTATAGAACAAAAAACATTATTATTATTATTATTATTATTATTTTATACAATCAAAAAAATCTATATATTTCATGATCTCGTTGGAGAAAATGTTTGAGATATTATTGCTAGCTTCACTATTCCCAATGATTTATATGTTGGCATATCCAAAGTTTTTATCGTCTACAGTGTTTTTGAATTTGTACTATTCATATTGAAATGTTTGGATATCCAAAGTTCTCAGCATGGATAGTCAATTTTCATATTACTTTGTCCTTTGACTAAATGTTTTAACATAGTCTCCTTTATTTTTTATTTTTTTTTAATTTTTGTTATTATTTTATTTTTTTTCTAATTTTCTTTATTGTTGTGTGTTTTGAGACTCTCTTTTATTGTTGTGTACATATTCTTAAGTGTTTTCACAATGTGACGCCCTTCAACGGTTCTGACAGCCTTACCTATTTACCTAATAGGCCTTGCAGCCTTGAATGTTTATTCTACAACTGTGTTACAATATGATTTACTTCTATTTTTTTAATACAACTTTGTTTTCTGTGAATTTGGGCAATGTTGTTTTTCACCGGCATTACTACTTCACTGCTTGATGATTTTTCATTGGTTGGTTTGATGTTGATCGTTGTTGTTTGATTCAACTTTGCAAAGTTGAGGTCCTGCAACTATAGTTGGACCTCTCTGTGTTTGTTCATTGGTTTTTTGTTCTTCAACTTTGCAAGAAGTTGGAATTATTGTTGCGGTTTGTAGGTTTTCAAGTTGTACTTTGCTCATCCCTCGTTGATGGGTAAGTTTATGTGCCATGGTTTCATTGATATTCCTTGTTTTCTTCTTGTTATTTGCAACTTGCAAGGAAGTGTTTTCAATACTAGGTGTCCCTGCCTCGCAACCATGTTGTAGAACATCTTTCTTTGTCACTGCTACACCCAAAATCATTTCCTTGTTATTGAACGTCAACATTCTATATAGAACCTGCCTATGTTGCAGTCGTGGTGACATATCAAAAATAAAACTCCTTGTTTTTCCTTTTCCTATAAACCATACGTTTGGATCATTTTTTTCATAATGCTCTCCTCTTATCTGTTCCTGGAAACCATACGTTTCCTTAGTCTATTTTCTTCCAAACATCTTGCTCCACTTTGAATGTCAATGATGGAAACAAAAACCAAATCTGTCATAGTTACAATGAGATATAAAAAAACAAAACTAGATGTTATCCTATTATTTTATGTTCCTAGCAAAAAATGTGTTTGGTTCATTTTTTTCCATTCTGTTCCCTTCCAATCACATATGCCAACATCCTCTTTCTGGATATATTTCCATACCTATTTCCAAAATAGAAATGCAAAGGATTTTATTAAATGAGTTCAGACTTGTCGCAGGTAGCAAGCATCTACTAGGGTAAAATCTGTCCAACTTTTTCCTTTGTTATGTTCTTTGTGTCTTACAAAGCATATTATGCCTCTGAAAATCTTGTAGGGTGCACGCCAGGAATAGGTTCAAAAATGATACACTTTGAATACTCAGTCTTTGTGCTCAACAAATTTGTAGTGTTATTTATTTGTGTTTTTTGTTCTATTTGGTTCATTGTTCCCTGTACTTTTGTTTTCTTTTCATATGTTGTGGCAGCTAGGGAGGATTGGATTTTATAAGAAGAAGGTTGAAGGATATATAGCAGAATCGGTATGTAGTTGCGCACTTGTAATTTTCTATTTGTCTTTTTCTTTAATTTTTTTTTTCTCTTATTTTCTTTTCTTTTCTTTGTTTGCATATAGAATGAATATAGGTAAGAAACATCTTGAAAATCATAGTTTAAGAGATGAAACAAGTAATAGATGTTGAGTCCTACTAAATAGGTATAGAGTCCATTTTACATGACAACATCGACCAGGTATTGCATACCAATGGTCTTTTTATATTGGATGCATTCTCGTATACTGTAGGGGATTGTATTTTCGATGAATTTCAGGTTCTATTTCATTTTTGTTATTTGTCGACCGACCTGTGCAATGGATTGATAGATTATTTCTTGGACTGTCTAAAAAATGGTGACTCCAAGGCATTGGAATCATATTAATATGAATTGGCATATGACCTTCTTTGGCAGTTTCATGGAATACATGATGTCACTACGTATTTTTCAAATATGTGGTTGTCTGCATCTGCAATTCTTCCTGCAGATGAGAGGGGACTTTGGGGAGATACATTTTGTATACAGTGGTCGTCTAAGTGGCTCAATATGTGAATTGGAAGGTGATCATTGACAAGAAAAAAAAGATATCTACTATTTAACAAAATTGCATCTAACGAACCATATTGCATATTGTTCCATGATGTCAATCATGTCAGTGGTCATTATGACCCACTAGTGTATAGAAAATTATCCATATGCAATCTTAGAGGACCTGATATTTACTTGTCCCTCATTTACAAAGACCTTGAATCACAATGGAAATGAATTATGCATCGTGTACAGTGTCATGGCTTGCAGATAGCAACAAATGTTGCATCTAGTTGTGGAGATAATTTGTTCAATGCAATTTTCTATTTGGTAGCAATAGATTTCAATGTGCAATCACTGTGTATTTACACTGTACAATCCTTTTTCAATGCAATTATAGGTGGAAGCCAATAGGATTTTACCTATTTGCATCAACACCTTTCATCTAACATCCCATTCTGGCACACTGATCGAACTTATTCTTTGAGGACACTTGCTCGCAAGTTATCCGAATTATTATGTTATTAAAACTTTTGATTTTGATTATGAGGCATTATGGGTTGATGACATGTTTCTTTACTACATCGACATAGATAGGTGCTATTAACTCGGTTTTACTAAGTGTGAAGGGTTTTGGACCTCGAGGATGCAGAGACATCGATGGAGCCCCTTGGACTCAAGATCGAGTCAGGGAGTGTTCCATTGGGGTTTGATTGTTTTACTGTGATATTAGTGCATCTGACTGGATGATATGATATGAATATGTTCTGACATGATTTTTTGATGATGCAGGCTGACGATAGCTTGCCGACCAGACTCACATATGGAGTAAAGGGGTCACACACGAATACCAAAGATGTTGAGGGAGAGGTGTGGACAACAACCTTGCCACAACCTACTAGCACTCCCTCCGTGGCTTGAACTGTAGGTTAACGATTACCTAGTTCGAGAGGACCCACGATGCCGTGAGGGAAGACTGCGATAGTTACTCACGATGACTCTAAGGGGCACGCAATAAGGTAGGGGCCTTATTCCTTAGAGGCCCTTAGTCTCCCACAAGTTCACCTGGTGGAGTGTTGACTCTAGGGGTTATTGATGTCTACCAAATCACTCAAGAGGTGAGTGGCACCCTTGGAGCACGTAGTGCATCCTGAAGGGCACGTCGCGCAAAGGAACAGATGAGGTGAGTAGCACCCTTGGAGCACCTAGTGCATCCTAAAGGGCACATCGTGTTATTGATGATAGAGGGATGAACCTAGATGGCCCTAAGACAAATAACATGTTAAGTAATTTTAAAACAATTCCCTAATTAAATGTTGCCCAGTACAAAAATTAAGGCCTAAGTCTAAATTACGCTAGTGGTTGAACCTTTTCTTCTCTAAAAATTAAAAAATAATAATAATAAAAAAAAAAAATGACTTAAATAATAATTTTGACCTTAGTTAAATATTGTAACATGAAGGGAGTAAGAAATTAAGTTATTCATAAAAATAAAATCTGTGGTAATAAATGTAAAAAGGGGAATTAATTATTTTATCTTTTTGATAAATAAATAAAAAAAAGAAAAAAAATTATACTAATTAAATGATAAAAGGGAAAAGGGGTTAAATTCCACACCTGCCTTTTTGAGTTCTAATTAAAAGGGAAAAGAGGGAAAATCTTAACATTTAGGAAACTAGGAAAAGTGGTAACATAAAAATGGAAAAAGGCGGACTTAAGGGAAAAAGCGTAAGTCAACTTAGTAAAGAATCTACCATTTAAGAGCCTTCTAATTTTAAACTGAATTAGCAACTTCATAATAGGGAAAGCCTTTAAAACCTGTAAGGGAATTTGGGGACACCTAGGAGTGATTCTAGGAGTAACTCTAGGTGGGTGAGGGAAATAAAATAATTAATTAATTAAAGAAACTAAATAATGGAGGAATGTAGGGGATGGGTGACACTTGTACGGAGAAGTGTTTTTAGGAATTTATTTTAAAAAAAAATTAATTAAATGAGATTTTTAGGAAAGAAAGGAAGATCGAAACTCTATATAATGAAGGAGGAAGAAGGATGAAAGGGCATCTTTTGTTTGTTTAATGTTACACTATAGAAATATCTACTTGACTGATTTATTTGTGGGAGTTGGGATACCCAACTCAGAGAGGAGTGGTAGCTCAGCCTTGCTAGGCGAGCTGGGTGCTAGACGAAATCTCTGGATAGTGTGTGTGGCCCCTTTGCAGCTCGGGGGGATAACAAGGAAGAAGAGTACCGCTAGCATTGGCTAGGAGGTACCGGTGAAGTCTCAATGGCCAGCGAGCAGGATTTACATGGAGTCCATGGACGACTCTCGGAGTAGGCAAATAGGAAATGGTACGTTTCTTTGTTGAATGGTAGATTATTGTAGGATATGTGATTTGGATCTGCTTGTTTATTGGGTAGGTAAACTGGTTGTCTAGTTTCATGATTGAAATTTTTATAGCCTAGCTAATTGATTGGTTGATTGATCCCCATGAACTTCGTTTCCCGCATGTCGTGACCACCCTGTGTGTTGATTGTGACCTTACGGCTGTTTAGCCTTCATCCCTAGCTCACCAGTCCTCGCCTGAGAAGTCGTCCAGAAGCCTAATCTACAGTCATCGCCTTAGCATTAAAAGACCTATGGATCTCAATGCCCTGCTTTTCTAAGTGAGAATGGTGAAGCGAAGGTGAACCTATCAGCCCTCTACCTCTGTGGATGTCCTTGCCAGATTGATGACTTGTGTCCTTCAGTATGACCTCTGTGTATAAATAATCTTTCCTCCTTGTTATATAATTCTCTGTGCCTTGACTGATAGAATCCAAACAATCCCTTCGATAAGTTATCCTTATGGCCCTGACATTCTCTTATTGTTGTCAGCATTTTTTTTATCGGTATTCTGAGATGTAAAAAGTATTTAATTTCAATCTGCGATTGTGATTTGGGTACTGATGTAAAAATATTATCTTGATGTTGTAAGTAGGAATGGATGTAAAAATGTTAATTCAACAATTGCAAAATGTGATAGTTGTAAGCTATTAACCCTGCGTCTTCATTACTTCTACATTAATGGAGAATTTAACCCTAGTTTTTATTACTCATGCATTTAATAGAGAAGTAATAATAGCCAAATGAGAATTTAACCCTGGTGTAATTTATGCATGTAAAGGAGAATGTTAACCCTGTTTTTTTTTTATTTCTTATGCAGTATAGCTTGTGTTTTGATGTGTAAATGACCTCCCTTGCCACTCCTAAGGACACCCATGTTTTTTCTTAAACGCCTTCCTGAGATTGTTGTTTTTACCCCGATGTATGACCAGGTTGACCACGTTTTGTTACCACGGAATTTTATGATAAATTCTTTTTACCACACCTTTTTACCTCAGATCTTACCTTCCTGTACAACTGCCTTTTCATTATTGAGCGATGTTGTGTTCTTACTGTGTTGCCCACGGTTGATCTTAAGGTGACTGTTGTATGCTGAAGTTTTAGCATGAATTCTTTACCATTTAAGGGGTACGGTGTTGTTGTTACCACGTATGTAACTCCTGGTGTGTTCGACACTGCTGGGATTTTTACCTTTACGTCCTTTCTCCAACATTGACAGTCATAGAATTTTTTTCTTTTACACCAGATTTTACCCGACTTCATGCCCATGAATTGTGGCTCCCAACCATTTTCCCCCTAGCTGTTATGCCCCCGTTGGTTGTTGAAAACTCTAACAATGTTGCGGTCGAATCCACCCTAGGATTTTAGTAATTTCTATACAGTCATTGTGTAATTTCTAGCTAGCTCTATCTCCTTGTCAACAATAAATCACGGTTAATAGGGATTGTGGAACGAAATAAGTTGAGGATTGAGACAACATTAATGAATGGTGACTTAGTTTGGATAGTGATATCCTCGAACACCCCCTTGGCTTTAAATACCATTTTTTTGTCTTTATGGTTAAACCTTTGGGGACAACAAGTATAAGAGTCAACTGGTTTCACCTTTTGATGCTAGCACTGTTAGATAGCACTTGTAAAATAATATTGTTTTAGTGTTGAATAATAGCATTATATTGGAATTGGTACCCTTGTGTGTATATTTGTTAAATTGCTAATGCAGATTGTGTTAGATGGTACTTAAGGATAATCATATTTGAAACGACATAATTTACTACAGGATAGTTGAATGGTAGGAATTTATTAAGTGGGAGATGAAATAACGATTTGAAATGATAGATGGAAATTGCAGTAATTTATTAAACAACAGATTATTAAATGTTGGTTATTGAATGTGCAGTGAATTAATGATAGTAAAATTTATGTTGGGAGGGAATTTGTTAATTTAGACAACATTGATTTATCCTTTACATGGACAGAACATGAAATTTACATAGTAGCTTTATAGATTGGATATTTTAAATATTTACTTCATACCACCCCTTTTTCTTAGCATCTTGTTGTCGTCTCTTCATTTGAATAAACAACCCTTCAATTAAACCGACCCAACTAGTCATTTAGTTTTAACACCTATTAATCTAGACTTGCAAATCATAGTGCCTTACTATTATTTAGATTTTAAAGATTAACCACAATGAAGGTTAGACTTGCTTAGTGATGTGCCCTTATGACTAAGGTAGATGGAACCTCGATGACATTGTATAATTTAGAATTTCTCAACTTGAATTGTAATAAGAGTAAATTAGATTGAACATCAATGACAAATTGCATTTAGGCGTGCCCCGTTTAGAATGGTAACCTATGTTTAATTAGATGGTAATCTTGACTAGTTTAGTCTAGGTGATGGGTTGGGTTGCTGAATGAAGTCATGTTTAGCTTGCACTTCCCAACGAGGGTGTTGTTTTTATTTTAATTAATGTTTTGACTTGGTTTTATAAATATTTAATGTGCTTGGTTGCTCACTGTAAGGGTTCTATCTACTTGTGTAATTAATGTTGGGTTGTTAAGATGATTGTCCTTAGCTTAAGTAATCTTGGTCTACTTGTGTCAGGCGGGATGTAGACACCTCCTTATTCCTCATAACAGTCGCTAGCCCCAAGAATTTAAATGGTCAAAATTGATGGGGACCTGGGCTTGAGCGTTGCTTATGTGTCCTGGAGGTCCTAACCATTACAGGGTAGGACGGGCGGGTAGTCAGTTTTATTTTTTTTCGTCAATTGATTATCATTCATTGCTTCCAGATGCTTGATGTGCATCTTAGGTCGTTATGTAGTTGTCACAGTTACATGCATCATGTTCGTTCTTGTGTTGCGATGTAGAGTATAATGTCTATATTACCCTTGTATGCACACACACAAAAAAAAAAAATTCACTTTTTATGAGAGGTTTGTTGTCATACGAAATGAGAGTTTCATCACATATGGTATCAGAGCAGGTTCAACCCACGACTTGGGATCGCTACAGCTTTCATTGATATGATTTATTATCTTATTGCTGATCGAGTTGACTTGTTTGTGTGCAGGTAACCATGGTTAGAGGATGCCATGGAGGCAGAAGACAGGGTGATAGGGGAGGAGGCACGATGCCTCTAGTAGCATCCACACCTAAGGGGTCTAACTCCCAGGGAGACGAGCAGGTTCTCAAACAGGAGCAGATAGCAGTTGCTGATGTAGTTGGAATGATGATATGTTTTTAGCGCATGTCTGAGGCACTGATTAGCCATTTTGACAGAGATGAGGCCAGGGTGCCGACACCCGCTAAGGTTCCACCGCCCGCTCTGGTCGGTACTGGTAGCTTTCACCGTGAACTCGAGAAGGTCAAATTTCCTGATTTCTTTGGTGCCCCGGATGGCACAGCCGCCAAGGCATGGTTGGAGAACATGGTGATGTGCTTCACAGTTCGTGATTATACCTCCAATATGAAGGTCTTCATGGTGGTATTTCAACTAAAGGGGACTGCTCTTCTATGGTGGAAGACGCTCCTACCATAGCTGAACATGGTCGTCGAAGACGTGTCATGGGAACTGTTCGAGGAACGGTTCAAGGAGAGGTACCTTTCAGAGGAATTCATTGAGTGTCAACTCAATGAGTTCAACACCTTACGACAAGGTGGTCGTACGGTGCCCAAGTACGAGGCACGTTTTATGGAGCTTCTCCGGTATGATCTGCACCTTAACACTGAGAAACTTAAGGTCAATAGGTTTATGTTCGGCCTTAATGGAAGCCTACATGAAATGGTTAGGATTTTGATGCCTCAAACCTTCCATGATTCCATTCAGAAGGCCCTCATAACATAGGAGGAGCTTATCAGTGGGGGTTAGACCAGGACTATAGCAAGACTAGCAGGGCAGGCTTCATCTGGAGCACAACCACATCAAACACCAACTAGACATAAGGGGATAAACTTTCACTACACCTCGATGACCAATGCCTCAACAACAGACACCTTATTGGGGACCACAACATCAGCAACAATGTCGCCTGTAGCAGTAGCAGTTTAGGCATGTTCAGTAGAACAAACTAGGATTCCAGGTCGGTGGGCCGTCATCTTTTACTTCAGGTACTGGGACTACTGGGCGAAAGAAGGGGCATTGGACGTGTGGGGAGACACAATACAAGCGCAACTACCCTGTGGAGAGGACCAGAGCGTCTGGATCAGTCAGACCCACTATCGTGGGAGATATGTGCAAGGCCCATCAGATTCATGCATTGGTGAATAACTACCAGGCAGAGCACCAGTCAACTGTGCCTGAGATGACAGGTATTGTCACTAGACAGACTCTTAGTATTTTGATAGATCTAGATGCTACAAAGAGTTTCATTTCTAGTGTAGTGCTAAAAAGGATTAAGGTAAAGGCAGTTGAAAATGATGAGTTTAGCTTCATGGAGATGGCTTCGGGAGCCAAACAGAAGGTTGGAGAAAAGGTTACGGGCTGTGTCCTTAACCTGGGATAATTTGTCACAAGGGCCAACATGTACGTCATGATCCTAGGATCTTACGATGTTGTGATTGGTATGGATTGGTTGGAGTCGCATGAGGTGATACTCAACTATAAGACGAAATGGTTGAGCTTGGTCGATGATGAGGGACATAGACATGTGATTGTAGGCTGGAACCAGGGAGTT
>SNQJ01S0049485.1:15279-62403 GCA_010110895.2 Picea sitchensis | reverse complement strand
CTTGTACTTGAACATTTAAGTGGGGTAAAAGGAGGTTGCCCCCTCGAAGAGGCTTATTATCTGAAATTATCTCTTTTTCAAGGCGTTGAGTACTTTTCTTGAGGTTTTTCTATGCTATCTTGATGTTTGGTTCTTAACAGGACCTTTATTGAGATGAGGTTCTTGTGGATACCTCTATCAATAATGAAGTGCAGTAGGGTTCCTTTCACCCACATCTGTGAATATGAAAGAGGTGCTCGCCTTCCTATGGTTCATCTAGTTCACTGGGATGGATCTTGGTGGTAGCAATGGTGGCACTGGGTTCCACATCAATGATCTGTCTCCCCCTTTCTAGTTCTGAATCAGAGTCGGAACCCGCATATGATTCATAGGATTTCACCTCAGCCACCAGTGACTGCCTTGAGTGACAATCAACAATGTTATTCCAGGGGCTCTTATGGAAGTCGTAACACTTCCCAATATCTTTCTTTGTCTTTCTGATGTCCTTCTTTGCTTGTGTGACACAGACGTGCCACCCACGGGTACGCCCGCTCATAGGACCTATCTTTTTCTCGGCCCGAAGAAATCGAAGGTTATTCTATCTCCCTATCGGAAGATCTGCACCCACAGTAATCTGCTATGAGATCAACCAAATCTCACGGTCTCGCGAGTTCATGACCCTAAACCTCCAACTGTCCCTTTCAGATCTCACGATACCCGAGTTAGCGATACGGGTATAGCTCCTTTTCTCTATGCACCTTCACCATGTGAAATTGTGGACTAGGCTTAATTTCAGTGCCTCTCGCAACTTCGCAACCTCGCGATCTCGTCGGTTAACCCGTCAAGTTTTCACCCTCCTAGTTCTCGAGTTCTTGGGATGTGCGGTCCCACCTTACACTCTGCCACGCGTCCACAAGAATCTCAGCTCCTTGGCACTTCGTGACTCAGTGTCCTTTGTGCCACCTGCATTCCACTCTCGCTCTGCTATGACCCACACTGTTCTCCAGCTGTCAGGATATCGCTATCTCGCGACCTCGCGATATCCGCATTCAAATTATCGGACCTTTTCTTACGAGGTCCCGAGACACGATCCCTCGCACGGATCAAACGGTCCTCCTGTGCCCCATATCCAACGGTCGTCCTTATCTCGCTACCTCGCGACCTCGCGACTCTGACTTCACAACTTTTGGGGATTGAACTCTCGAGTTCCCGATACACTATATCATTTGTAGATTCTACGACTCCTATGACTTGGAATCAACAGCCTGCCTCTCCTGAGCTTCCAACTCCTTGGAATATTCTCGCTGTAACTTCCTGGCACCTCTGCAAGATCTAACGATCCACTTAACCTCGTGAAATCTCCCGAGAAGATTTCGACCGTCCGCTCCTCCTCGTTAAACCCCGAGACGGAAAGAGTATCTCTCCACAAGATTCTTTCTCTGCTTTGCCAACCTGCGACGTTCTCCTCGACTTCGTGACACACTTGTCTATGCTGAATCTTCAGCGACTCAAGGACCTATCCTTTCTGAGATTTCCAAGTTACTTCGGCCTCAACAAGGTTCTTTGCACGCACTCCCTGCGGAAAATCCTTGCGAACACTCCAACTGTTCGAGCCTTCTTGACTCTGCGTATGCCATAGCAGTAGTCCTTCAACACTTCTGCTCAGTTTCATGACTGAGACTTCCTCCTTTGCCTGTGCACTCTTTGCACGGCTTGTATCACCCACTTCTACTTCTGGGCGAATGAGAGAAAAGGTTCAACTACTGAGCCTTCATCAACGCACCCTATGCGGATGAATTCGACTACACTCTTTGCAGGAATCTCCTGGCTCAAGTAGAAAAACAATTGATACTCACTCCATTCTCATATTCAGGCTTCAGTTAGAAACATAAAATTGCATGCACATCATATACAAAGCAAGTGCATAACTAAAAGACAAACATTCATGCGCATAACATCAATACACATAGAATAGACACATAACCATGGATTTGAATCAAAACTTTCTTCTATTAATTCAATATCTGTACATGGGCGTTCTCTACACAATTCTATGCTTGCTTTTCTCTTCTCCTGAATGCTTGATTGCTTATCTTACAATGATACAATGAAGGTGTCTATATATGTTTTTCCTCCTTCCATCTAAACTATCAAATCTAGACTTAAAATCCTATCTACCAGCATTAACTAGATTAAATGCCTCCTATCTACTTCAGATAAGAGCGTATGGCTCAAGGTCTGGTACAATATACAAAATGCGCTCCTTCATAAAGGGTGCATTTAAGGTTTGGTGCTTCAATTTCAAAAGTTTTCAAAGAAATATGTCATGTGTTAAAAAACACAGGCGCTGCCTCCATGCTCGCTTTGGTAGCTGTGATGCTCCTGCATCATACTCCTCGGCTTGAAAAATTTCATGGGCTCCTTTCCATGAGCTTCTGCATGGTATGTCCATGCTTTCGGATCTCTGCTTCACTTTCCCAGCTAGCATCTTCCACTGGATGGTTCTTCCATTTGACCAGATACTCATAGTATTCCTTTCGTCTGGTCTTTTTGCTCACCCTTTTGTCAATTATATGCTCCATCTGTGGCTTCTCCGCAATCGGCATCTGCTTCTGCCATTGGACTTATGGCTGTTTATCAGTTGCATCTCCTGCTTCCTCATCCTTATATGGATATAAGTCTGAGACATTGAATGTCGGATATATTCCGATCCCATCCGACAATTCAATCTCATAAGCATTTTCTCCCAATTTCTTCAGGACTCTGCATGGCCCAATTTTCTTCATTTTGAGCTTGTTGTATGTCCCCCTTGGGAACCTTTCCTTTCTCAGATGTGCCAGAACTAGATCACCTACTTCAAACTGAAGTTGTCTCCGATGTTTATCGGCTCTGCGCTTGTATTCCTGGTTTGATTCCAACAATCGTTGCTTCACCCTACTGTGAAGTTCTTCCATCGCCTCTGCGAATTCTTTAGCACTTGCGCTCTTGGTGATTATCTGCTCTGAGTCTCTTAGTTCAGATACTCCCCTTAGTTGCCTGCCATATACAATTTCAAATGGAATTTTTCCTGTGCTCTGATTCACTGAATCATTGTATGCGAACTCCGCCTATGGTAATATCTGGTCCCAATTGTTATGGTGCTCTGTCACCAAGCTTCTCAACAAATCTCCCAGACTTCTATTGACCACTTCCATTTGTCCATCTGTCTGAGGATGATAAGACGAACTAAACGCCAAGTTAGTTCCTAGCTTCTTCCATAAGGTCCTCCAAAAATGCCCTATGAATTTGGTATCCCTGTCCGATACTATACTTCTTGGTAATCCATGGAGTTGAATAACCTCCTTGAAAAACAAGTTCGCGATGTGAGTCGCATCGCTGGTTTTCTGGCATGGAATAAAATGTGCCATCTTTGAGAACCTTTCCACCACCACAAAGATGGAATCAACCCCTCTCTGCGTCCTCGGTAAACCCAATACAAAATCCATTCTTATCGCCTCCCATGGCCTCTCGAGTATGGGCAATGGCTGATAAAACCCTGCATTTTGCCTTCTCCCCTTCGAATGCTGACAAATCTTGCATCTGTCAACAAATATTTTAACATCTGCTCGCATGCCCGGCCAAAAATATGACTCATTCAGTTTTGCAAATGTCTTGTCGTGGCAAAAATGGCCTGCCAAGCCTCCACTGTGCTTCTCTTTTAACAAATTCTCCCTCATGGAGCAATTCAGAATACACAACTAATTGCCTCTGGATAGAAATCCTTCCTGGATCATATAATCTATCAAAGGGCTCTGATCCCTAAGAACTAGATTCTCAGCTGCTTCATATGCTTCTCCGAAATCTGCATCTCCTGCATACATGTCCCTAAGATTTTCAAAGCCCAATGTTTTGACTCGAAACTCCTGCAGCAACAAACATTTCCTGCTCAAAGCATCAGCCACTTTGTTAGCAGTACCTGAAATGTGTTTAGTTACAAATGTAAAATTCTGCATATACTCCACCCATTTTGCATGTTTTTGATTCAACTTTTCTTGTTGACTTACAAACTGCAATGCATGGTTATCACTATACAATACAAATTCTTTTGGGATCAAGTAATGCCTCCACTTCTTCAGTGCTTGTATGATAGCATAAAATTCCTTATCATACGTGGAGTACTTCAGTTTCACTTCATCCAACTTCTCGCTGTAATATGCAATTGATCTGTCCTCTTGGCTCAAGATCGCTCCTATGGCAAAGCCACTTGCATCACATTTCACCTGGAATGTCTTCTGAAAATCTGGAAACACCAACACTGGTTGCTCTGTGATCTTTTGCTTCAACAGATTGAAGCTCTTCTCTGCCTCTTCTGTCCAGTGAAAAGTCTTATGCCACTTCTTCACTGTGTCCATCATCGCTGCACTAATTCCACTGAAATTCCTAATGAACTTTTGGTAGAAACTAGCCAAACCATGGAAACTTCTCACCTCGAAAATATTTCTCGGTGATGGCCAATTCTTGATCACTTCCACTTTACTCGGATCCATTTTCAATTCATTTGCCGAAATGACAAACCCCAAATAGATGAGCTGTGTCTGCATAAATGAGGACTTCTTCATGTTGATCAACAACTTCTCTTGCTGTAGTTTTCTCATCACAATGGCCAAATGCTTCAAATGTTCATCCTTTGTCTTACTGTAGATCAATATATCATCCAGATATACGACTACAAACTTCCCGATGAATTCCTTCAGGACTTCATTCATCAGTCTCATGAATGTGCTCGACGAATTTGTCAAGCCAAACGGCATGACCAGCCATTCGTACAAACCTTCATTTGTCTTGAATGCTGTCTTCCATTCATCGCCTTCCCTCATGCGAATCTGATGATATCTGCTCTTCAGATCAATCTTTGAAAAATAATTTACCCCACTCAGGCAATCCATCAGATCATCCATTCTCGATAATGGAAATATGTACCTGATGGTAATTTTGTTGATCACTCTTGAGTCGGTGCACATTCTCCAGCCCCCATCTTTCTTCGGACTAAGCATGGTTGGAACAGTGCATGGACTTAGACTTTCTCTGACCAATCCTTTTTCCAACAACTCCTGGACCTGCTTCTTGACCTCCTCATTTTCTTGTGGTGTCAATCTCTACGAAGCCTTGTTCGGTAAACTAGCTCCTGGTATGAAATCAATGTGATGACTCACACTCCTCATTGGTGGCAACGAATGAGGTAATTCATCCACGATGATGTCAACAAACTCTCCCAGCAGTTCCTGAATTTCTTCCGATAAATTATCCATTCTTGTGCTGGTCAGGACAATCCTCAGCTTTCTGACCACAAAGAATTGTGGATCTTCCTTCTTCTTCATCTCTGTAAGAAGCTCCTTCCCGCTCATGAGAAGTATTATGCTACTTACTTCCAGCTTCACCTCCTTACCCTTTATCAGAAGTAACCTATGGGTTCTCCCATGTTTTTCCAGGGTATATGTGTTCATTCTCCCATCATGAACCACATTTCTGTCATATTGCCATGGTCTACCCAACAATAAATGACATACATCCATGGGAATAACATCACATAGTATCTTATCATTATATCCTCCTATTTTGAATTCAACCAAGCATTGTTTAGTGACACTCACCTGATGTCCCTTCTGTAGCCATGAAACTTTATATGGACTCGGGTGATCAATCGTCTCCAGCTCCAGTTTCTCCACCATCTTGGTTGAAGCAAGATTATCCGTGCTTCCACTGTCCACGATAAATTTGCACACCCTACCCTTGGTCTTGCAAGCTGTTCTGAATAGTCGGGTCCTTTGCACTAGATTTTCTACCTCCTTCTCAGGTGTCAAAAGGAATTTATGCATTCCAAGCGATATTCCGCCTTCTGCATCTTCATTCTCAACATCATGCTTCTGAGCTTCAGTGATCTGAGCTTCTCCGCTGTCCTTCTTCTTCTCTGGACACTCGAATGACTTGTGTCCATTCTTTCCACATGTAAAACATGTGATTACTCCACCTCGGCCTCTTCCTCTACCTCGAGTACGAGGAAAAGTGTTTGTGTTAGCATAAACGCCAACCTGCTCGGTATGCTGCACCCTCTGTTCAACATGTGGTCCTCGCTGTGAGGTTCCACCTCTCTCAACCTTACCCTGAGGTTTCTTCCATTCCTCCTTGGGATTCTGATATTTCTCCTGGGAAACTGTCTTTCCTCTGGCCTGACTCTTGCCTCGCCCTCGTTGTCCTTTCTTTCGGCTCAGCTTCTCTTCAGCTTTCAGAGCCATCTGATAAGCATCCTCAACTGTTCAGATGGTTTCCATACTTAATTCATCCTGAATTTCATACCTCAAGCCATTCATATACCTGGCAACTTTTTCATCATCGCTCTCCCGATGACCTGCTCTGATATTGAGCTTGTAGAATTCTTTGGTATACTCCTTCACTATCATCAGCTTCTGTCTCAGGTTCTGCATTCTCCTGAACAATGTGATTTGGTAATCCCTCGGGATGAATTCTTCCTTCATCTTCACAATCATTCGATCCCAACTTTTGATCTTTTACTTGCCTTTGGAACGTCTATCTACTTGAAGCTCGTCCCACCATAATGTTGCATGTCCTTTCAACTTTGTGACAACATGCCTAACCTTTTTATCCTCTTCGATATCCTCATAATCGAAGTAGGTGTCAAGAGCTCTAATCTGGTCTAACAACTCTTCTGCATCCAGACTTCCTTCATAAGTTGGAATGTCCATTTTGGTCTTGGAATTCATCCGAGTGATAGCATTAATTAACCACTCGTTGGCTGCATCCTCAGCTACAACTTCTCCTTGCTGTTCTGCTTCAACTTTTCCTTCGGAGTCACTTAGATCTCCAGCACTAGATGTGCGTCTCTGCGCTGCTTCCATATCTTCTAATCTCGCTCGGAGATCACGTATCTGCCTTTCCATTTCTCGATTCTGTACTTGTCTTTCCCTCCGCGGCGGCATGGTGAAATCTTCTCTTCTTTGCTACAGAAAGTAAAGAGATTTTCTTGCTCTGATACCACTCTGACGCAGACCCGCCACCCATGGGTACGCCCGCTCATAGGACCTGTCTTTTTCTCGGCCCGAAGAACTCAAAGGTTCTTCTATCTCCCTATCGGAAGATCTGTACTCATAGTAATCTGCTCCGAGATCAACCAAATCTCGCGGTCTCGCGAGTTCGTGACTCTAAACCTCCAACTGTCCCTTTCAGATCTCGCGATACCCGAGTTAGTGATACGGGTATAGCTCCTTTTCTCTATGCGCTCCTTCACCACGTGAAATTGTGGACTAGGCTTAATGTCAGTGCCTCTCACGACTTCACAACCTCGTGATCTCGCCGGTTAACCCATCAAGTTTTCACCCTCCTAGTTCTTGAGTTCCTGGGATGCGCGGTCCCACCTTACACTCTGCCACGCGTCCAAAAGAATCTCGGCTCCTTGTCACTTCGCGACTCGGTGTCCTTTGTGCCACCTGCATTCCACTCTCGCTCTGCTATGACCCACACTGTTCTCCATCTTTCAGGATATCGCTATCTCGCTACCTCGCGATATCCGCATTCAAATTCTCAGACCTTTTCTTACGAGGTCCCGAGACACGATCCCTCGCACGGATCCAACGGTCCTCCTGTGCCCCGTATCCAATGGTCGTCCTTATATCTCCACCTCATGACCTCGTGACTCTGACTTCACAACTTTTGGGGATTGAACTCCCAAGTTCCCGATACACTATATCATTTGTAGATTCTACGGCTCCTATGACTCGGAATCAACAGCCTGCCTCTCCTGAGCTTCCAACTCCTTGGAATCTTCTCGCCGTAACTTCCTGGCACGTCTACAAGATCTAACGATCCGCAGAACCTCGCGAAATCTCCCGAGAAGATTTCGACCATCCACTCCTCCTGGTTAAACCCTGAGACAGAAAGAGTATCTCTCCACGAGATTCTTTCGCCGCTTCGCCAACCTGCGACGTTCTCCCCGACTTCGCGACACACTTGTCTATGCTGAATCTTCAGCGACTCAAGGACCTATTCTTCTTGAGATTTCCAAGTTACTTCAGCCTCAACAAGGTTCTTTGCACGTACTCCCTGCAGAAAATCCTTGCGAACACTCCAACTGTTCGAGCCTTCTTGACTCTGCGTATGCCATAGCAGTAGTCCTTCAACACTTCTGCTCAGTTTCGTGACTGAGACTTCCTCCTTTGCCTGTGCACTCTTTGGACGGCTTGTATCACCCACTTCTACTTCTGGGCGAATGAGAGCAAAGGTTCAACTATTGAGCCTTCATCAACGCACCCTATGCGGATGAATTCGACTGCACTCTTTGCAGGAATCTCCTGGCTCAAGTAGAAAAACAATTGATACTCACTCCATTCTCCTATTCAGGCTTCAGTTAGAAACATGAAATCACATGAACAGCATATACAAAGCGAGTGCCTAACTAAAAGACAAACATTCATGAGCATAACATCAATACACAAAGAATAGACACATAACCATGGATTTGAATCAAAACTTTCTTCTATTAATTCAATATTTGTACATGGGCATTCTCTACACAATTCTCTGCTTGCTCTTCTCTTCTCCTGAATGCTTGATTGCTTATCTTACAATGATACAATGAAGGTGTCTATATCCGTTTTTCCTCCTTCCATCTAAACTATCAAATCTAGACTTAAAATCCTATCTACCAACATTAACTAGATTAAATGCCTCCTATCTACTTCAGACAAGAGCGTATGGCTCGAGGTCTTGTACAATATACAAAAGGTGCTCCTTCATAAAGGGTTCATTTAAGGTTTGGCGCTTCAATTTCAAAAAGTTTTCAAAGAAATATGTCATGTGTTAAAAAACACATGCGCTGCCTCCATGCTTGCTTTGGTAGCCGTGATGCTCCTGCATCATTGTGGCTTAGACTTGGTGCACTCAGGATGTCCATTTTTTCTCTATCCTTTGTTCTATGGTTTGGGGATTCCCTTTCCTTTCTTTTGTTGTGAGGGGTTCCCAGGCCGGAATTGCCACATTTGTTGTTTAAGGTTCTAAGCTTCTACTCGATTTTGACGACAGATCGATCGACCGCACCAAATGATGAGATGTCCATAAATTCTATTTCGGCCTGTATGTATCTTTGTAGACCACCGCGATACTTGAGCACCAGATGTCGCTCAGAATATTTGATACCTATCTTGGTGCGCAAGGTATGGAAGATATTTATGAACTCTAGCACTGCTTGATCTCTTTCCTGCTGCAATGTGATCCATTTTGTATACAGGTATTCATAACTTCTGACAGGGTTGTATTGTTCTTTAATAACATCCACGAAGGACTCCTAGGTGACCGCAACTATAAATAATGATATTTCCTCTTTTATTTTTTTCTCACATAATGTTTCCCACCAATATTTGACATAGGGAATGGCTTTGAGAAGCGCAAAAGTAATCTTTTCTCTATTTGAAAAGTTATAAACAAAAAGATACCCTTCTAGTAGATTCAACCATTTATCTACCGCATCTGTGTTTATATGACCTTCAAATATAGGAATGTCAAATTTTGTTTGTACCTTGAAGGGGGCGACACCTCCACTCAAGGAATATGTGTCGCCTCTTGGTATCCACTAAAGGATTTGTGCAAAACTATCCATCATCTTGCTCCTATGTTGCGTGAGGGATTCCTCAAGAAATATTTGGAAATAATTTCCTATCTCATCGTCTTTCGTTTCCCTCACAATGAGAGGTCACTTGGGTGTGCGAGAGATTTTTTTCTCAAGAGAATCAATATCGAGACCCAATTCTTTGTACCCTGACCTCATCGTGGACATGCATTAATAATGACAAGGAGCAAACCGCTCGGATACCACTGATCTAGATGTTATGAGAATAATGAAATGAATACAGACTATTATTATGCTTAACACAAAATATGAAGGAACAATAATAGAGATACAATAAAACGGGCTTCTATTCAATAAGAAAATTTGTTGAAACTGTAAAATGCAGAGTGAAAACAAGATTTCTAGAATGGTGGCATCTTATCTTTGAGAAGAGATGTGACGACTGTTCTCATTCGCAAGAAGATGGTTACAATGAGGCTTTCCAAGACTTTTTTAAAATAAACTGGAATGCCAGAACCCTAGACATCCAAAAACCTAACCCTGGGACATGAAGCGACAAAAGTCATGTGGGCCTCGTTGGGGTAAGTTAGTACATCAACTTCCCAGGGTCGTAACTTTTGCAAACAATCTTCGTTTTAGGTGCACTATAGCCCGTTGGAAAGGTCTATCCGAGGAATACACATGTTGTTATCAGAATCTGACTATGTTTATAGTTTGACTATGGAGATCCCTAAAAACGTTGTTTAGGGCATCAAAATGACCACGAAAGTTGGGGACCCGAAACTAGAAAAAAACTACCAAACTAGAAAACTGCCAAAATGAGCTAGTTAGAATAGGTGGGAGGCCACCAAAATCCATCTAGATAAATATAAATTGTTGGTATAAAACCTAACCCTAATTTTCTCATTCACTCACCACACATGGTGTGGCATTGAGTGCCCTCCTTCAGTATTGGAGCATTCCCTCTCTTGCCACACATCTCATGATTGTTTTGGTACATTAAACCTTATCAATCAATAGCCACTATTGACTTGAGATATTCCATTGATTATGTGCCAATAATTTGTTTGGGTTTGGCATAAGATACATTAAAAAAACATTTGTTTGGTTTTGGCATCATATACGTTACAAAAAAATATGTGTTAATTAATGTTTGTAAGCCAAGCTCATCATCGAAAACTGTTGCAACAAGAAAAACCATTTCCAATTATTTTTCTTTGTTTTCCACCCTCATGATCTTATAGATCCAAGTACCACTCCTAGGAAGTCTTTTGGCTTATGTGGTGATTTTATTGCACCAACCACCACATGTATGGAGAGCAACTTGGGATGAGGCCATGTGATAGGTCACTTTATGCATTGGATTATTAACCTAGTGAATAGGTGATTGATGATTGGAATGTAAATATTTGGATTCCCTCTGCTGGTGTTGCAAGCCACTTAATAGATACCATAAACTAACCTATTTATGAACTCCATTTGATATTTATGCTCACAATTTTCTTATAAGAAAATTATGGTCATGATCAAGAAAAGACAAGTGCCATACGAACAACTACATAGTTCAGGTACTCCATTGTTTCTTGGAAGATATTTTACTTGTCAACATTCCATCTCCAGTTATTAATGAGTAGAAGGCAGAATAATGAGCCTCCAAGAGGAGACATAGAACCATATGCACATCTCAAAGATAGAATTGATATAGAGTTCAAAAATTACATTTCCACATAAGTATTCATGTTGGTGAAGTGGGTGGGATATGAACCCCTTGATTACAGATCAAATTGTTTCAGAGCAAGGTCACATCCTTGACTGAGACACTACTTCTAGAACTGTGAACAAAATATTGCATATCGAAACATGAGAAAAATAAGAAGAGAGAAGTTGTAAGATTTATGAGCCAACAATGTTGACCTTTGAGAAGAGAACGAGAGCATGAAGGCCCAGGTTAATATGTTTAATTAGAGGACGGAATATTTGGAGAAGCACATGGAGAATTCTACAAAATTGTTTCCATTGATAAAGAATAAATTTAAAGAAGGCCAATACTCCCTCATAATAGTTAGAACATATTGGGACAAGCATTGTGTACCTTGGTGAGAAGTCCATCCATATGGATAATTGGCAAGAGGATAGGTTCACATAGATGATGATGCAGTTGCAACAATATTTGGTAGAGAAGGAGAAGGCCCTGGAAAGGATTCCAGCATATTTCCGAAAGCACTGAGGAGCAAGGAAAACTTTCATTTCCATTGCAAATTCTATCACCATGACTAAGGCTACATTGGTATGCTCATCTTTCATAGACACATCTCAAGAGAAGCTTGGTGAAGCTACCAGAGGTATTGGATCTAAAATTCTAAAGAAAATGGTCTATGATGGACAAGGCTAGGCAAGAGGAGACAAGGTATATTGATCCCCATCATAGTCACACCTTGGGCCAAGCATCAAGGACTAATATTTGATGGAATAAGTGAAAATTCCATCACCGTGAATTTTTTTTTCGTAAAGGTAAAAGACATTATGGAGTTGGGTTTCTCATCAGGAGAAGGAATTATTAGAAGAAATGAGTGAAGGTGTTATCCCACTACCACCTCAAAATTGTGGTAGATTGAAGGAGAGAAACAATGTGAAGTCCCAAACTCAACCCACACATGCACTGAGAGATAATCATAAGACAATCTATGAAAGAAGGAAGAAGAAGAATACTAGGAGGTCTAAGTCAAAAAATAAATTTTGTGTGTGTCACTGCTGCAAGAAGAGAGACCATACCATAGACATTTGTCGGTATGGAGATATGTTCTCACATTATAGAAAGAAAGGCCATTATGAGGGAGCCTGTTGGTAGAAGAAAGATAGGCTCTGTAGACACAATTTCAGAACTTGAATGGCGACAGACATCTACAATCCAACAACATAAGCATAGGCACGTTGCAAGGAAGAGTATGTCAAGAAGTCCTTGTAGCAACAAAAATAAATTTTCTACCACTGTAATTTGGGTGGACATTGGGAAAAAAAGTATTGGAGACTTCACCTAGAGATTCACCCCAGAAACCCCACAACTGGGAGAAGGGTGTGGAAAGTGAAGACTGAAGAAGATGAAGAATTGTTTGTATCCCGAGTCCTAGTGAAAAAAGTTGTCCAAGGAGAGATAGAAACACATGAGATAAGAAAAATAGACAAAACGGATAACAGGTTGATGCTGAGAGGAGCCTCAACTCAATTCTTGTTTCCAGTATTGCATCTGAATAACCCCATCCTAGAGTTGTACCATAGATAAGTGCATGGAGGTCAATGACCATAGAGAATTTATTGAGGACTCCATGATGTACCTTGCAAGTATGTGTAGGAACTAAAGTGTTATTTCCATGCCATGAAGCAACTAATCCTAGTAGAGGAATGCAACCACACTTGAGGAGTTGTTGTGTGATGGTATCATGTTGGGGTCACATTGAACAAACCAACATTACACTTGGTTCTCTTTATATCCAAGATGGACTATGTCCATGCCAGAGAAGGAGACGAGAATGAGAGTTGGGTATAGAGTTTAGATTCAAAGATTGCTCAAAGTTAAGAGTAAGTGAGAAGATTGCTACATTGCGGGAACACATGAGCCAGTACCAGAGACAAACCCATAGCTGAGGATCAGAGCCAGCCATATGTAGATTTAGAGTTGTATCCATGATCCAATGTCGGAGCCAGATTCTAGATAAGTAGAAAACATTAATCTAGACTCATTTCCTAGAGTGTTTGCAAACCAAAAAGCCTCTCAATGGGGAGGTGTGATCTGAAATGGATTTGATTTGAAGATTGGATAAGACTTAGTACTTGCAACACACATTGACTATCATGACGCATTATGTAGGCCACATAAAACAATGTAAATTTACGTGGAATGATCCAAATAACGATGTAACTAAAAAGTGAAAGAAAAATAATTAAAATGACAAGGAGAGAAGGCTAAGGAATGGGAAGTGAAGAGTCATCATTGTTTTCCTTCCCTTAACCCCCAACTCTCCCTATTTCTTCACTTTCTCTCATACTCAAAGGAATTTTTGGCCAAGGAGGAGGAGAGCATTGTAAAAACTTGCAGAGTGTAAGAAGAATAATAATGAGCTCCATTTGACTGATTTTCCCAATTAGGCTCCAGGGTAAAAATCTTTTGTCATTGAGTTAGTTCCTTTGTGTTGAGTATTGTTAAATTATCCATTATGTTTTATTATAGCTTTCTAGTTATAATTTGAATGAATTCTCTTTACCTTAATGAGGGGATGTAGAGCAACTTGTTTCATCTTGTTTTCATTAGAGTGTGTGAGTACATTGGTAATGGTAAACACACTTTCAACGAGTAATACTCACCTTTGGATGTATTGAGCATTCCAACAATAACTCCCTACTGGGCATGCTAAGAATTCTTTCCTTGCTTCTAGGGGTCCCTAATCTTATATCCTTGCATATCACTCTCAACCATCATTTTACCCATCCCTCTAGGAATCCATGAGATTTTTGGGGATGTTCTTTGAATGCCAATGAGACCATAATCCATTGCACCTTCCAATAAGCTTGTCTAAGTTGCAATTAAAATAATTCTACTCACCCTAGCTTGAGAGGAGAGACTCAGTGGTCTTTTTTGTTTTGTCCAAATATTGTCAAAGCCCGAGTAGAAGGAGAGCCCACCCACTTGTGTGTTCTTGTTGTCAAAACATAGTGGGTGAACCCTAGCTTGAGGGAAGATACCCCACATGCTTGTTTTCTTTCTTTACACCACTTGCATATGATCCCTAGCTTAGGAGAGACTTGCACTAGAGGAGAGTCCACATGCTCATTTTCCATAGTCCAACATTTCCCACGACTTGTTTGGCTGTCCCATGCTCCCACAATTTTACCTTAGCAATGGGCACAACATTCATTGCTCATCTCCATGAGAAGGTTGTTTGGTAAAGGAATGATCAGTTGTGAAAAAAAAAACACAAGCTATTGTTGTTAGATATTATGGGTTATTGTGTTTTAATTAAGAGAAAGTGGAGACATGGAAACTCTCTATTGAGTGACAATTAAACTATATATGATTCTACAACTATCAAAATGCATATTGGTGTGGTTTTGGAGAGATCACAAGGAATCTAACTTGTTGGAAGAAACCCTAACCCAAATTTCCTCTTTCACTCACCATACTTGGCGTGGCATTGAGCGCCCACCTTCAGCTTTGGATCAGTCCCTCTCTTGCCACACCTCTCACAACCTTTTTGGGACAATCAATAGCCATTATCCACTTAGAGATTCCATTGATGATGTGTCATTCATCAATTTAAGTTTGGCATAAGATACATTACAAAAACATCCGTTTGGGTTTGGCATCAGATATGTTACAAAAACATCTGTGTTTGTAAGCCAAGCTCATCATTGAAAACTGTTGCAACAAACAGAACCTCTTCCAATCACTTTTTTGTGTTGGCCATGCTCATGAGCTCACATAGCCACTTACCACTCCTAGGAAGTGTTTTGGCTTAAATGTGATGATTTGATTGCACCAAACATCACATGTATGGTAGCATCTTGGGATGAGGCCATGTGATAGGTCGTTTTATGCATTGGATTATTAACTTAGTGACTAGTTAATTGATGGTGGAATATAAAGAGTTGGGTGCCCTCTACACGTATTGCAAGCCACTTAATAGAGACCATAAACCAACTTATTTATGAAGGCCATTTGATATTCATGGTCACGATGTTCTAATAAGCAAATTTATGGTCGAAAAAACCAGTTCCATACGGACCAATTACATAGTTGAGTTATTCCATTGTTTTTTGGAAGATATTTTACTTGTCAACCTTCCATTTCCGACTATTGATGAGTGCAAGGGAGAAGACTGACCCTACAAGAAGGGACAAAGAACCATATGCACATCTGAGAGACAATTTTTTCATACATTTATATAACTATATAACTAACAATAACACTATCAACATATCCGGATCTCATTTGCTTGGTTATTATAAACAGGTTTAAAGTTTAAAAAACAGTAACTTCTATTCCCTTCCCGTGTCTCCAATTATTTGGTCATAATGCTTTTTTATTCTCTTTGTGCGTCCCCAATTATTTGGTCACCATGTTTTTTCTATAATATATCCTTCTTAAATCAATTTGTTTTCAAAAGTCAATATGTGTGAAATCTTAAATCAAAATTTCTCATAATTCGACATTTATAAAGAGATAAGAAGATAAAATTTGATCTTTGTTGAACCTATTTTGTGGAGTGCAGTTATTTTTATTTTGTGGAGTGCAGGTTTTTTATTAAATTGCAAAGCAATATTTCACCTACCACCAATCCATATCTAATTTTCTATAGACCATCACGTAACCAAAACAGAAGGAACACAATTTTATGCAAGTTAGTAGATTCAGTTCCAGGGGATTTAACGATTCGTTTCCCAAGGATGCTTCCATCAAAGTTAGTAGTTGCACCGTTCTAAGCCTTCCTCATTATTATATATATATATATATATATATAATTTTTTTAACCATTCAATAATATATATTTATTATTGTGAGTCACGGTTATCAAGTAACAAGAGGTATTTATTTACAGTCATGGTTACTTACCATATAATAATAATAAGTTTAACTTTTTTTCCCTGTCGTCCTGAAAGTAATGACAATTGGTTATCAAGTAACAAATAAGAGGTATTTGGTTGCAGGTAGATCGTTCCAAACATATTCGTGTAAGTGGTGAAGATAACTGCATGTGTACATTTCAGATTCGATGGCTTGCCGGCCCTAATGTGGGACAAACTGTTCAAGTTCATTGTGAAAACATTTTCCTACTTCGATTTGGTGGCATTGCAAGCCACCGGGTGCTCAAGGAAGCAGCAAAATTTTTTAAAGATAGAAAATACAACGACTTTCAAAATATAAACAACTTTCAAAATATAAATAAGGATGTGAGAGATCGTATTGTAATAGTTGAAGATGAGAATGGATATCTTGTATGTAGTATTCAAAAACACAAGTGATTTTAGATCATTTTTATCATCAATCATGATGTTGTTTTTTTGTTTAATTGAATTTATTAAATGAACAAAGTTTGTAAGTTCTTATTGTTGGTCATCAAATATGACACAATCCATTTTTTCGGTTTATTGAGTTTTATTTAATAAATGGAGTTTGTATGTTTTATTGTTTAGAATTAGTATTGAAACTGGGTATGTTGTTTCTTAATAATTGTATCCATACCCTTTATGTAAGTAATCTTTTTGGGAGAATTTATAATTTTTTTCCATTTAAAGTGAAACTAAGATATTCTTAGTGGAATAGTAACATGATTTTTTTTAGAAAATTATAGAGAATAGACATAGACATAGACATAGATTATAGGGAATAGACAAGTGTGGTTGTTTTGAATTTGTCTAGGATAGACATAGATTATGGCTTTATGGTTTTGAGATGATGTGAAAATTGGGGCCATGTGAAAATGTTTAGTTCAAAAATGGGTTTTAGAAAGTACTTTCAACAAAAAAAAAAAATGTACCTAAATAAGTAAGTGCACTACAAAAATTGTTAGAAAATGATTAAATTTAATCATTTGAAAGAGGTGTCTATTTGAGAAGTACTTTAACCTATCAATTTAATTAATCTTTCTACTTTTAAATCTTGAATTATGATTTCTTTAAATCTCTATATAGTTATTAGATTCATTTTGTTGGTTTTTATGGTAAATTAGAATTTGGTGACACTTCCTAAAATTATTTAGTTAAAATTAATATCTAAGACACATTTATTTGAACACAAATACTTATAATATTCTCCAATTTATATTATCATATTAAAACACAACATACATACATCAATATTATGGAATTTCATAGTGACAAACAATTTGCATGATGCTTCTTTTTGTATTTTTGTTAAATTTTGGTTTTCTTGTATTCTTGTTAAATTTTGGCTGTGAATGAGTTTATTAAAATCCAATTTGAAATATATTCGACAATTATTATACTCTATGTTAAATTATCATTGTACATGATTTTATTTATTCTAATTCAATTTGAAAAATATCTCATAACTAGAATAGGATGATATCATTTGTATTCAATAAATATGCTTGAATGTCTTGTTTGGATTTAATATCCTTACTTAAATATTTGCTTTGTGAAAATTGGTATGATTGTACAAAGTGGAGTGAATTATGTACATGTAGTTATTTTCTTTACAACCCAAGTTATTTTCTTTACAACCCAATAGAGCTTCTTGATTTTGGTGTACATTGAATTAGAAAGTGATTTTGGTGTACATTGAATTAGAAAGAGAGGGATTACCTATTTAAAAGATCCATTGGTAGTTTTCTACTCAATGCAAATCTTGATTTGACTGGACCTCTAAGATGTTTCAAATATGACTTAAGATTAACATAATGAAAGAGAGGTATTATAAAAAAATTATAAGTATTGCATTATACCTTTTGAATGAGGAGGATAATGTTGGTTTAAAATGGAGAGTTATTATTCCCTTTAGTTATTATAGGAAAGGAATTATGCACTGTAACATGGACATGCTCGTCAAATTCTTATTGTTATTCTTAATTTAATATGCAAAAAAATAACCTTCTTTTAATTTTGTGAGTATTAATTTTCTTATTATTTTGTATGAAATTAAGACATGGTTTTGAAAATTTATTTTGCTGAAAAGTGTTTATATAAACATACCCAAGGAAAAAATTTAAAGTTGAATATATTAATATACCTTGCTGAAAAGTGTTTATATAAACATACTTACTAAAAAAAATTGAAATATTTAAACCTAAGAAAATGGTCATTATTAATGAGAAAAAATTTAACAAAGTTAAAGAAGGAAAATAAAACCACAAAGTTAAGGCACTTGGAAATGGTGTAACTACTTGGAAATATTATTCATAATCTAAATATCTTAGTGCTTATTGTATCAAAGCATTCAAGCATTCAAGGCAGCATATCATTTTTAAAAATGTTATTATCCCATTTTGTTTGACATCGTGAACCACCACAAGTTTTGAGAATAACAAAAACAAAAGATCATTGAATTGATCAAACAAAAAGAAAAAAAAAATCAAATTTGTAATCATCATTTTTCCAACAAATATGGTAAGTAAAAAAAAAAAAAAACTAATTTGTAATCATCACATTTTTCAATATTGAAAGCTAAAAGATCTTTGAAAAATTTGAGACTTCCTTGATAGATCTAAAAAGACTTACCTTCAGATTGGACTCTATCAAGCAATTTATCTCAATATCCGAGCATGTCATCCACCTTGAGTTTCTCCGTGATTAGGAGAAGCACTAAATGTCTTAGATTCATCCCTCTAGAAGGGTAATTTGGTGACATTTACTCCTGGCTTGTTTCAACTTCCCTCCCTTTCAAGAAAGTTGTGCAAAACAACAATGTTAATTTTTGTTGTCTTTCATATTTTTGAGGTTATCAACTACTGCATCATTTCATATAAGTACATTACTTCAATTTTAATGAAAATTTCCTAGGATTTATACTGAGATTTTAATGAGAATAAGTTTTATTATAAACTATCTTTAATAGGAAGAAAAAGGGTTTTGATTATAGTGGTTGGTATATTTGGTCTAACTATTTGCAAGGACATAATAGGGTGCAAATTTGACCAGATGAGGGAAAAGGCATGCTCTGTAGACAAAGAAAAGCTGGACACACCAAATTAGTTGGGAAAATTTGTCGAAAACATAAAAGAAGGTTAATGCAAGTACCCTTGTCTGCAAAGATGTGGGGCATAGAGAACAAGTTGGCTAGAGGCTTAATGAGAATGGGTGCCTAGACTTATGTAGACTGTTGGAGTTATACGACCCATAGTTATGGTTTGCAATGGGAGATCAAGGTTCCTTCGAGCACAAGTTACTGTGGATCATAATCATGGACACATTGGGAACATATGCCTTGGACGTGATTAGAGTTTCCTTTGATGAAGTTGAGATGGATGCAGATGACCTAAGTGTGGATGAACTGGGATGATAAGCTAACTAAGCGACTTGGAGGTGGAACCAATGGGAATGTGATGGTTTGATGGGCGTTGGATTGGGTTTAACTTGGGTCGACTTGATACTATGCGACTTTCCAAGTGAAAGTCAAGGCTCATATAAGTATAAGGATGCCTAATGAGCTAAGGAAACAAAGAAGGCATGAAGTAAGGAAGTAAGTGGAAAGAGTCATCCAAAGAGATATGTGGTAGTCTTGTTCAATGTTTTGGCATGGCAGGTCCACTTAGATGGGCTAAATGTTTGTACAAGGTTGGGGACAATTTTGGCATGAGACAATTGTTTGGTTTCTTGGTAAATTCTATAATTGAGATACACGATAGAGGCCATGCTCCCCATTGTATCATATAACATTCTTTTATAGATAAATAACAAATGTATTAGGCACTTGGCTTGGGTATCTCCCATCCACATGCGTTGTGTTGTGGGGATGTTCTATATGTATTGAATGTTATGGTTCCATGTACACTTATGCTTCCTGAGTGTTAGAACCAAAATCATACGATGGGACCCTCAATGCTAAGGTACTTTGTAACTTTTGTTGGGACATTGAGAAGTATTTGAAGCAAATGAATGGAAGTTTGGATGAAACCAAGGTGAATGTTACTACAATTTTCTTGATAGGTAGCATGAATCTCTAGTGGAGGAACCAAGTACAGAACTTAACTATTGGGAACACTATAGAGAATATTGGAAATTTGGAAGAGATGAAAGCTACCTTGAAGGATTAGTTTGGGTGGGGGAACTATTCAGGGATCACACGAAGTGAATTGGTGGATGTCAATCATTCAGGAATGATCCAATCATATACCTAAGAGTTTTTCAGGCCTTATGTTGGAAATCAAGAATATTTCATAAGAAGAAAGGTTGTTCCATTTTACGAATAGGATACAACCTTGGGCACATCAGATGAAAAAATGTGCAGACCCTTACAGAAACCATCACCGTAGTGGATACATTGTTGGACTAAAAGGTAGAAGATAAAAATGGTCCAATAAATGGTGAGTGTTGTGTTGGTTTTGTCACATGGGTGAGAGAAACAAAACACTTACATGCCTAGTTATAAATAAGAGGAAACAAATGTTAGAAAAGATTGCAAAATGTAGAACCATGAAAAATGAAAATTTCAATCATATAGCTACCAATGGATCAATGTATTGATAGGCTATCACCGTAGAGAAAGGAAGGGACTTATGACTCCCCTCTTCATCCTTGGGAGGGCTCTTGAGTTCCCTAATAGAGAGCTCTTCTCTTCATACAATGGAAAGTAACAATGGTGAAGAAGTACAATGCAAATCCTCTCAAGAGATGAGTGGAATGGCCCTTGATATAGTGCTTGAATGATTCAAAGAGAAATGAGGATTCTCCAAGAAGAATTCTTGCATCATAACAATATCTTGAAATTCTTATTTTCTAGCACACCCATGGAACATATTTATAGTGTCCATTCATGGAAAGATATAAATAGTTCATAATGTGAACAAAGGGGCCTTTGAGGGTACTTCCTAGCCCTTAACTAGCCTCCAAGCTAGATTTCACTCAAATCTGAGTGTCAAATCGTGTTGGGGGTCAGACTGGAAGTGGTTGAGAGGCCAACAAGATTCATAAATGCGTTGTTCATGAGAAGTGCATGGGATTGCTTGTAGACATTCATGCATCTTGCGCTTTCTATGCACAGTGCACAACTAGGGCTGTGTTAGCTCATGCATTCCGCGCAGAGGGCGTGCACTTCCTTTGCTAAATTTGTGCACATTGACTTATGAACAAAGTATATAGTTTTATGCCCTTTTTTATGGATTTTGATGTTGTAGGTGTACTAATTTTTGTTGGAACTGTGTCTTTCTTCAACTGTTGTTTGTAATGTTGAGAATGATTTTTTGGTGATAATAGTGAGGATGCTCAAGGTGAGAATTAGCATGCAAAGAACAAGAAGAAAAACAAGGGAAAGGTCAAGTCGTTTAGCAAGATTGGAAAGAACAAGGCCAAGAAGATAAATGCTTCTAAGGAGAAAGGTAAGCCTATGTTATGTTGGATTTGTGTTAAGGATCATTATACAAAGAATTTTCCATTGAAATATAATTTTTTCATTGTGGAGCTAGTGGACAAACCATTTGTTGATGTTTTTCAAGTATTAGGTGATAATTCTAGAGGAGAAATCCAGAACAAACCAAGAGAAAGACATTACAAGTCTTTGTTGTGTTCCAGTCATACTGAATGCAAGGTTACTATTTGTGATGGTTGACAGTGGGGTGGGTGACACAATTTTATGAAGGAAGACATTGTAAGAGGGCTCACATTGCAACTTGAGCTAGCACATACCTCCTTCAAATAAGGGATAATTTTAAGGAGGGAAACTTATCTCAAAATGTAGAAACCTTATCAAATCTGAATAGTCCTTAATATGCAAACTATTGGGGACATTGGAAGTTTGTACCAAGGAAGCGAGTGAGACATTGGAGACATTGGAAGTTTCTACGAAGGAAGCAAGTGAAACGTTGGATGAGTATCAACCAATTCTGTCCATAGACAAAGATGACAAGGTAGAGACATAATACATGACAAAATTGGTATCTGAGGACCAAGGAAAATGTTGGATGACCCAAAAATTTAATGATTGTTGGAATAAGGTGACGAAAAAATTGGTTCAAATGTGCCTTTATTGATGTATTTGATGTAGAACTATAGTGACAATTTAAACCCTTCATGGTACATGGAAAATTTGAGAGGGAGTGTGGACAATGGTGGTGGTATTGGAAACTACTTTCCATGGTATTCTCATTGAGCTACAACAAGTTGGGTCATTTCCTAGGGGCAAGTAATGGAGCCTTGAGCAAATTTCAAAAGGTTCCATGAAAAAACATGTTTTGGAAGTGACATAACTTAACAGAGTGGTATGAAGGTAGAATATTAGGTTGTGGAAGGAAACTTGACATCGAGGCAAGAGTTGTGACCTTTCCTTGGTTCATGAAGAGTTCTACAATGTGATCGAATTGCGGAAGGAAAAGATAGTTTGGACACTAGGGTTGTGTATTCTTATGACTTGGGTGGGATGGTTGGATGTGGGTTGGATTAGCTATCTAATCATTTCAATACTTGATGGGTACTAGTTTGAAAAAGTATGAATAAATATAAGTTGAAGTACATATGTAGTAGTAGGTCCAAGAGGTGAAACACTTGCGCCTTTTCAATGATATTCTTGATGAAAGTTAGACATGGATTAGACTACAGCTACAAAAATAGAAGAAATAAACAACTAATGGAATTGGTGATAGAGTTGGAAAAATAGGCAGTTATCCATGGATTGGATGGAGGGAACTTGCATGACAGCTTTGGATTGAATAATTTGGAGAGTTGAGTGTCAATTGTTAATAGATAAATGGTTTCATATGTTGACATGACAACAAGAGGTTGTTGAGGACATTGCTAAGGACGACAACAATTTTTAGTGGGGGAGGACATAAGGCCCTCACCTAGAGTGTCATTGAGCACCTCTATCACATAAACATGGATGACCAAGTCACCTTGTCCCTTTGGGAAGGTACACGACTTAAGACTACCATGTCTTGTTGGAAAGGCATGTAAGGGAATATTTGCATCATCCATTAGCAAGATGTGAAATGGATTGAAGATAGTTTGGCTCAGGAACACTTGAGGAAAAAAAGGATCATTGCAAATGGATTTGGGTACACCTATGGATAGAAAAGTGAGCTCTATAGATAGAGACAAGTTAGATGGAACAAAGGACCTATGTGGACTTCTCTAAGACATAACAAAAGGTTTATAAAGGTATCCTTATTCATGGACATGTGGGGCATTAACATGTTGGATAGAGGATTGAAGAGAATGAGTTCTTGGAATTATATGGATCGATGGATTTAGGAAATCCATTGTTGGAGGTTGCGATGGGAAGTGATCCTCAAATGGGGTTTGCAATGGATGGTCAAGGTGCCTTCAAGAAAAACTTACAGTATATTGTAGTCATGGATCTTATTTGTTGGGCATACACCCTTGGGAACACATGCCTTGGATGCACTGGGGCATGATCAAATTTTCCTTCGATTCACTTCATATGGATGTGGATGACATAGGCATGAATGAAATGGGAAGACATGCCAACTAGGCTACTTGGATGTGGAATTCACACAAATGGAATGGTTTAGAGGATGTCGACTTGAGGTGAATTGGGTCCACTTGATATGATGTGCCTTGCCAAGTGAAATACCAAGCTTGTATAGGTATGAGCATCCATCATGAGATAAGTAAACTAAGAATAAAGAGTCATCCAAGGAGACCTATAGTAGTCTTGTTCAAGGGTTTGTCACTGTAGGTTAAATTAGAGTGGCTAAGTGACAAAGATAGAACATGAATTATAGGAGGTAGGATTTCATATGTTTAAGGGATTTGTTTTTACAGGGTTGGGGAAAGTTCTGGCATGAGGTAGTTTTCAAGTGTTTTCTTTGTACATTCTATAAATGAGCCACAGGATGGAGTGTGTGTATATATATATATATATATATATATATATATATATAACAATGGTGTTAGGCACCTAGCTTAGTTGTCACCTGTTCACATGTGTTGTCTTGTGGGAATATTTTCTATGTATTGAGTGTTATGATTCCACATATGCTTATGTTGCCTAAATGTTATAATTGGCTAAGTATAAGTATTATTGCATAGTGTTTTGAGGATATAGTGTAGGACTTGGTATTTCTTGATAGTGCATTCACCATGCAAAGATATAAAAATTGAAATTCTAATGTAAGCATTAACATATGAGGTCAAGACAATTGTTTGGAGATAAAAAACTATCAAGTTTATTATGTTTTTAACTTACTTCAATTTTTCATTTCATACATTTGTTTGACTTCTCTAAAATATGTCATATTTCCCTTTTTTTTCTAAGTGTAAATGAATATTTTATTAGTTGATACCTATGAACCACAACTCCTCATTATTATAGTACAAATAAAACACATTAAACCTTTACACTTAATCCTAGTTAATCCTAGACCCTTCAACACACAATCTTGACATATAAATTCTTATATTGTAAACTATAAATCCTAAATGAAAAGTTATAAAATATATTTATATAGAAATTTAACCACCCACTTTAGAATTCTTAGAGAAGAAATACGAGAACATCACATGCATGTTGGGAAAGAGCTAAGAATATTTAAGACACTTCATTGGAATCTGTAGAGTAGTAGCTCAATTAAGCTCACAATAAGTAAGACACTTCATTTGACTACAAGAGTAGTAGCTCAATTAAGCTCACAATAAGTAAGACACTTCATTTGACTACAAAGTAGTAGCTCAACTCAACCTAGAATAAGTAAGACACTTCTTTTAACTATAATGTAGTAGCTTGATGATATCAATGTATATTCCAATGAAAGATTGGTTGACATGGAAGTAGAGATTATATGTAATCAATATGCAACTAAGTTTGAGTATATAGAAAACTCACAACTCTTAACCCTTAAAGAATAACAAAGATTAACCCTTAGCCCCAACCATACTGCAATACTTAACTATCAACCCATAACTATAATCCTTGTTCCTTGAATCTTAAATTTTAGCATTATAACCGAACCATTACAATCTCAATGTTAAACAACAATTCTTAACCCTAAATCCTTAATAATCTTAATGACCATTTAATCAACACTAAATCATATCTTTAACCCTCACTCACCAAATAATGCTAGAGCAGTAACCATTCATGTTCTAGAATGAAAGAAATAGAACATGGTTACTTAGTTTATTTTTTAAAATCTTATTTTCTAAAAACAATTTATCATAAAAGAAGATTATAAATTAAAATAGTTATTTATCTAAATTATAGGTTTTATAAATCAAAGTAAGTCTTATTAAACACTAATAATCATAAAAAATAATAAAAATTTAAAATGATTTTTCTTTAGCTTTAAAAACAAACATTCTTTGAACTAGATATAGAAAAATGACTTTGTTTCTAATTGTTGAAGATGCCATTTCAGACTCTAGCAGACCAATCTGTGTTGAGATGAAAGCGGCGAGCACGGTCTACAAGAGAGGAAACTAACTGATCCCACACCCCCACCACCCTCACCCTCAGCCACCTTGAGGGATAAGAGTGTCTCTTGCGGGCAGAAAATCTGCGAGAAAACAATATTACACTAGCAAATTCTTGATGTGGTAAGTTGTTCTTATTATTATTTTATCCCGGCTTCTTCTACCATCTGCATGCATTGTAGCAATCCGATGTTACAGGACATCTCTAAAGTTGTTGGGATTTTGTTCTATTAGGCCATGTAGCATGGCCCATGTTATAGGCCATGATTTAGAGCACACGTGTTCTCTTAGAGTGTGTGACACTTGTTTGAGTACGTGGTGCTTGTTTGAACTCAATTTTTTTGGGCGAGATTGACAAGGTTTATGATGACTTGGTTGGTTTGGATTTAGGTTCGGGATGAAAAACCTAGTTGTTCGGTCTTCAAATTCATAAAAACCTCCATTTTTGTGAATATCCCTCTATATCTCTCTCTTTGAAGTTATTTTTCTATAGACTAAATAATTTAGTCGTTGATGAAATTACAAACATAGATCGAGTCTGATATGAAAATTTAAAATATATATATATATATATATATATATATATATNTTGTCTTCACATGTATCAAAATCCTAGAATACATACCTCTCTTATTTCTGCTATAATTTTTTCTCGGCTTAACCATTTCTCAAATGAGTTATATGCGACAGAAGAGGAGACCGATACCTAAGATCCAGACTATATTAGACTGTCCTTTGCCCACAAAACTCATAGATCTATGAGGATTCTTCGAGATATGTAGCTATCATATGTGCTTTGTTAAAGGATTTTCACAATTGGCAATGCCATTAATGGACCTCACCAAGAAGGGAGAATTTTGATGGTTAGAGGATGCACAAGTGGCATTTGATAGAATGAAGATGATCATGAGTAGTTTCCTAGTATTGGCACTTCCACATTTTACGCAACCTTTTTTTGTAGAGTGTGATGGATTCGGTAAAGGGATAGAGGCAATATTGATGCATAATCGATATTTGATATCTTTCGAGAGCAGTAATCTAAGGGAGCATGGGAGTCTCTACCTGATCTATGATAAGAAAATGTTGGCCATCATGCATGCATTGGACAAATTGAGACAGTACTTGGTAGGAGGACGCTTCGTGGTTCAGACTGACCACAACAACTTGAGATATTTCTTGGAGCAACGTGACTTGAATGAGAGACATAAAAAATGGGTGAGAAGGGTACATGATATGATTTCGACATTGAATATGTTAAGGGGAAGACGAACATATTTGTTGACACCTTATCCAGGAAACTGACAACCTTCTCTATGATAGAGATCTCAATAGAATGGAAGTCCATTCTCTTGGTGGAATAATCCAAGAATACCTTCACTTGTGAGGTAATGGGGGGTAGTATCTAGGATGATAGGTACAGAGTAGTAGATGAAATCATCTACTACAAATAAAATATTTATCGTGCTCCTCAGTCTACACTCAAGGATAAGATTTCGAGGACAACACATGATGCACCACTGATAGGGAACCAAGGGTATCTAAAAACCTACAGGAAGGTTAGCAAGATATTCTCATGGAAGGGTATCAGAGGGGGTGTACTTAATCATCTGAGGGAATGCATGAATTTGCAACAGAACAAGTCAGAGTCCACATCCTATAAGACTATTTCAACCCCTACCGATCCCAGAACAGAAATGGGAAAGCATCTCCATGGATTTCATCACAAGATTACCAAAGGTGCAATGTAAGGACTATATTTACGTGGTAGTGGACAGGTTGACTAAATATGCACACTTCTTTTCTATTCCTATAGAGTACAATGCATCTCAAGTAGCAAACATATTGTTCAGGGAGGTGTTCAAACTCCATGGCCTTCCGAGGAACATAGTCAGTGACTGGGATAACAGGTTTCTCAATGTGTTTTGGAAAGAATTGTTCATGTTATCTAGGATAGATTTGACGCATAGCACTAGATATCATACCCATAAAAACATGAATACTAAGATATAAAACAAACAGATCGAGGGCTACCTGAGGAACTATGTGTCAGGGAAACAATGTGTATGGATAAAATGGTTGCATCTCAATGAACATTGCTACAACACTACTCATCACATGTCCATTGGGATGAGCACATTCAGACCATTGTATATATATGTTGTTATTTCTTTTTTTGATTTCTCATTTGGAGAGAGAAGAGCTCATAATTCCAAGAACTAGTTACAAGAAAGTTTGGACATCTTAAGAGTCTTGAAGGAAAATTTATAGGATGCTCAAAATCAACAGAAAATGTATATAGATAGACACAGGTTAGAATGAAACTTTTATTTTGTATATATTGTCTTTCTCATATTACATCCATATAGACAGTCATTGTTGAAGAACAATGGTGCATAGAAGCTTAAGCCTTTCTTTTACTAGCCCTACAAAGTTATGAGGAGAGTTAGAGAAGTAGCATACGAGTTGGATTTATTGGAGGGTAGCATGATCCATAATACCTTACATTTTTTCTACCTCAAGAAAGCATTGGGACAACAGGTCACTGCTTCGGAAGATGTTCCTCCACTAGATGAGGAAGGATAGTTGGTTCTATCCCCTGATGATCCAGGTGGATATTGGTGGCCACCCACCTAGTCCAATTGGCTCCTCATGTCCATTTTTTGTTTAGCACATTTTTTTATGTTTCTTTATAATTGTGAATTCTACACTTCTGGGGCTATCTGAAGCCCCACACATCCTCTAGGTGGCTACGGGTGGCCTCTTGCCTAATCCAACTAGATTATTTTGTATGTTTTCAAGTCAACACATCTTTTTGTACTTTCAGGGCCGTTTTGGGGCCCTAAACATTGTTTTTTTTTCTCGCCACAATCAAACTATAGACAAAGTCAGAGTTTGATGGTCAAATGTGTATTTGTCTAAAATAAATTTTCAACGGGTTATCACACACCTAAAAAAGAGGTCGTATGAAAAAGTTATAACTCTTGGAAGTTGAGGTAACAAATTACACCAACTTACCCATAGGGCCCACATGAATTTTGGTGTTTCACCTTCTACAGTTAGGTTTTTGGATGTATAGGGTTTTGGAATTCAAGAGTAATATCAAAAAGGACTCTAGAGCCTCATTGTAATCCATTTTATTCTCAAACGGATGCACGTAGCAGCCACATCTCTTCTTAAAGATAAATACCACCATTCAAGAAAGTGTTTCAGTTCCACAGTTTTACAGTTTCAACCTATTTCATTATTTAATAGAAGATATTGTTCACTGTATATTTGTGTTATTCTTCATATCTCTGTGTTTATTGTATTAAATCTGTTAATCAATTTTTTCCTTTCCTAAATCTGGATCAGTGGTATCAGAGCAATCTTCTCTTCATTTATTTTTCTTTGTGCATGTCCCCGACAAGATCTAGGTACAAGAAGTTGGGACTCGAACCAATCAAGCCATTACAAGATTGGTCGCGCTGAGCCTGACAACAATCCATGTGGGACGAAAAAAAAGATGATGGAGCAAGAGATCCTGTTAAAATTTTTCACGAGGAATGCCTCGCGCGACAAAGGAACAAAATGATGGAAAACTTCGCGTAGGTCCTTCGATGACTTCCCATAGGAGAAGCATCTTTGTCAGGCGGCCATGCAACCCCCTTTGAGGTACAGGTAAATTTTGATATTCCATTATTTTAAGGACTGAGAGATGCGGATGCTATAGATAAATGGTTGAATCTGCTCGAAGGATATTTTTTGGTCCACAATTTTACCGATAGGGAAAAAATCACTTTTGCACTCCTCAAGGTCATTCCCCATGTTAAATACTAGTGGGATACTTACTCTGAGCAAAGGGCCATGGAGGAATATACAATGTTTTGGGTGGAACCTACATGGGATTCCTTCCAGGATGCCATTAAAGAAAAATACTACCATGTTGGAAGCTACGAGGACCAGTACACCAGATGGACCACCCTACATCAAGAAAGGGACCAGACAGTACCAGATTTCACCAATATTTTCCATACTCTATGAACCAAATTGGGTATCAAAGAATATTAGCATCATCTAGTGCTCAAATAATGTGCTTGTTTGCATAGATAAATTCAAAGAAAAATGGATTTCCTGGACATCGCCTCATTGGGAACGTCTTATAGATACACTGTCAAGATTGAGCATAAATTTAAGTAGAAAAGGCGAGAGCTTGTATCTGCAAACCCCTCATAGATGAAGTAGGGAAAATGAAGCCCCAACCCACACAGTAAGGGACCAAGTCAAGATGGTTTCCCTCAAGACAACCAGTCCAAGCCGCAACAAAAGAAGGGAAATGAGAAGACGAAGAAGGACACGGGAAAATGGTGTGAGTACCATAAAAGTCCTTTGCACAACACTGAATAATTTCGATCCAATCAGTCCCTCGTCACCGAGATGAAGGCTTCCGAGTCAGAGGTCGATTCTGATTCCGAGTCAAATATCTAAGGCAGGAAGCGGATTATCGATGTTGAACCCAGTTCCACTATCGCTACCACCAAAGTATGGCCAAGCGAACCAGAAGACTAGAGGAAGGGGAACACCTCTTTCACTCGCAGATGTGGGTCAAGGGGGTTGCGGTTCATTTCATTGTTGATAGCGGTAGTCAAAAGAACTGGATTTCAGCAGAGTTCATCAAGTAACTGGACCTGCCCACGACACTGCACCCGCAACCCTACACCATTAGCTGGCTTCGCTAAGGAAGAGATCTCTGTATCAACCAACAATCTCGTCTTCCCTAAGACATCAAGCCTTTCAAAGATGAGGTACTGTGTGATATTGATTCCCTTGATGTTTTTGATGTTCTTTTAGGAATACCATATTTGTGGAAGCATCATGTTGTGTATGAGTCTAAACCCTAGAGTGTTATTATTACTTTGAGTAGACAATTGTATAGGATTCTGGAGGTAGCACCGCTTATTGTTATTTATTTAATCTCTATTAAGAAATCCAGTAACGTCATTTCACAGACTGGTAAGTTCATCTTCTTTGTGATCTGTGCTCACAGTAAGCAGAAGGTCGCTGCCACATCCATGGCCTCTACACAGTTCCTCTCTTTACAACAAAAGAAAGTGGATGGGATCGTGGATGAATACAAATATATATTCTCATCACTTACAGGGGTACCGACACACTGCCAAGTTAAGCATCCAATTGATCTGACCCCTGACACACCTCTACCTAATGGACCAGTATATCGATGCTCGCTGATGGAGAATGATGAAATAAGGCGTCATATTCAAGAGCTTCTTAAAAAGGGGCACATCAAACCCAAATCCTCCCCTTGCGGAAGCCCTATTATACTGGTGTAGAAGAAGGATGGGACTTGGTGACTCTGCATTGATTACAGAGCCTTAAACAAAATCACAGTCAGGAACCACTACCCCATTCCCAGGATTAATGACCTTCTTGACCAACTCAAGGGGGTAAATGTATTCATCAATATTGACCTGAATTCTGGCTACCACCAGGTTCCCATAGAACCAACTGGTGTATGGAAGACAACCTTCAAGTCTAAAGAAGGTCTCTACAAATGACTAGTCATGCCCTTTGGATTAACAAATGCACCAACCACTTTCATGAGGTTGATGGATCATGTATTGAGACCTTTCACCAACTCCTTTTTTGTAGTATATTTGGATAACATCCTCATATTTAGCATAACGTGGGAGGAGCACATGCGGCATATTCAACAGGTTTTGAGCACTCTGAGAAAACATAATCTTTATGCCAACTTGGAAAAATCTCTTTTGGAATGAATAGGGTCCAATACTTGGGATACATTGTTGATGAGCATGGGGTACATGTTGATCCAGATAAGATCCAAGTCATCTGTGATTGGCCATCCCGGACCACACTGACCGAGATTCAAATATTTTTGGGACCATCCAAATTCTACCGATGGTTCATGTTGGGATTCTCCCATATTGCATGGGCACTCAGCCAGGTGAACAAGGGTGGTGGTAGGGCCAAGTTTGTGTGGGGGAAGGAGAAATAACGAGAATTATATTATCTAAAGCATGGATTGTGCTTATCTCCAGTACTCTCCTTGTCCGATTTGCAACAACCATTCAAGATTGAGACTGGTGCATTTGACTATTCTATGGGCATAGTTCTCACTCAACATGGGCATTTGGTGGCATACCATAGTGAGACACTCTCTGATATTGTCTGAAAATACCCCAGCTATGACAAGGAAATGTATTCCATTGTACAAGCCTGTCGTCAATGGAAACATTACATTCTGGGGAAGGAGACGATCATACACAGTGATCACAAGCCTCTGCAATTCATACAAACACAAGGGAAATTGAAGAATGACCGCCCTCAAAAGTGGTCCCCCTACCTGCAACAGTTCCATATCAACATAAAGTATAAGACATGTATCTTCAATCATGTCGCTGACTACCTCAGTTGGCCTCTTGTGTTTTCACTCACCACTGTGCTCCATTCCTATGGACATGAAGCATTTGAGTGGCCCCAACTTTTTCAGCAAGATCTGGACTTCGTCGCTACCTATCAACTCTTGGGTACGGTCACAACTGTCACTGATTTTCACATTCAGGACAGACTCTTATGCCACTTGGGCCATCTTTGTGTTCCTACAAGAAATCATGCAAATCAGATTTGGGAAGCCCACTACAGTCGGGTGGAAGGACATTTTGGCATGGAGAAAACTGTGTTCATTCTTTAGAAAACAATTTATTGGCCAAAACTTCGACAGGATGTCAGCAAGTATATAAGATCTTGCACTACTTGTGCCATTTCCAAGACAACCATCAAGAAGCAAGGATTATACATACCTCTTCCTATTCCTGAGAAAACTTGGGAATGCATCTCAATGGTTTACATGTTTGGATTGCAGTCCACCAAACAAGGAAATGATTGTGTGTTTGTGGTCATTGATCGTTTTTAAAATATGGCCATCCTCACCACCTGTAAGAAGAATTTCACAGGAACAAAGAATGTTAATCTCTTCTTCTAATGAGTGTGGGTCCACTTTGGGATACCACAGACCATCATCTCAGACCGAGATAACAGGTTCCTCAACAACTTTTGGTTCATTCTATGGTCTCTTTTGGACACCACGCTCACAAAATCCACTGCTTTCCACCCCCAAACCGATGGCCAAACAAAGGTCGTCAATCGGATGATTGTGCACATCCTCTGCATGTAGAATTCTAAGAATCCACGTAGATGGGATGAGAGTCTCCCATATGTCCAACATAGTTACAACAGGGCTCTCCATAGTTCCACCGGCCATAGCCCATTTCAAGTGGGTTTGGGATTCCAATCCTTGGGACCCATTGATGTTGCACTTCCTCTTTCCACCGCACAGATAGACTCTTCCCCTGATCAGTGTGTGATTGACAAATCCACCATATTAATTGAGAAGATTCGACACATCCACCAACAGGTCCAGGAAATTTTGCAGAAATTCAATGCTAATTACAAGCAACACCATGATCAACACAAGGTACCACACTAGTTTCAGGTTGGCGACAAATTTTGGTTGCATTTGAAAAAGGAGCATCGCATCGGGCCCCATCAGAATATTCTCCCACTTTGTTATGGGAATTTCACTATCACCAAGGTTGTGGGTAGAAATTCTTTTGAGCTCAACACTCCACCCTTCCTTGGTCTGCATCCAGTATTCAATGTGGACCTCCTTCGACCATATTTTCCCCCATTATTGGACACCTTCGGGATCGCAGAACAATTGACACCAACATAGATCAACCTTGACTGCATGGAACAAGCATCCACTGATCATATAGTGGACACACAAGTTAAGGGCACTCACCAGCAGTGGATCCAAATTTATCGGGTTGTCAGGGTAGGGAAAATCCTACACCAAGTAAAGTGGCTCATCGGGGGCCAAATCTAATAAAATTTTCCTCAACTGATGGGGGAACTCAACGCAATGGATACCATTGTTTCCTAAGGGGTGAGGATTGATCTAGGTGGATATTGGTGGGCACCCACCTATTCCAACTGGCTCCTCATGTCTATTTTGTGTTCAACACGTTTCTTTGTACTACTTTATAATTGTGAGTTATACACTTCTGGGGTTGTCTAAAGCCCCACACATCCTCTAGGTGGATATGGGTGGCCTCTCGCCTAATCCAACTGGATTATTTTATATGTTTTTATGTCAACACATCTTGTTGTACTTCCAGGGTTGTTTTGGGGCCCTAAACATTGTTTTTTTGGCTCACCACAATCAAACTATTGAGGAAGTTAGAGTTTGATGACATAATGTCTAGTTCTATGAAATACCTTTCCAACGGGCTATCACGCACGTATAAAGGAGGTCGTATGAAAAAGTTACGACCCTTGGAAGTTGAGGTACCAAATTAGACCAACTTACCCATAGGTCCCACATGACTTTTGGTGTTTCACCTTCTAGGGTTAGGTTTTTGGATGTCTAGGGTTTTGGCATTCATGAGTAATATAAAAAAGGCTTATGTAGCCTCATTGAAATCCATTTTTTGCTCAGACAGATGCACATAGAAGCCACATCTCTTCTCAGAGATAGCTACCACCATTTGAGCAAGTGTTTCAGTTCTACAGTTTTACAGTTTCCACCTATTTCATTGTTTAATAGAAGATATTATTCACTGGATCTTTTTGTTATTCTTCATATCTCTGTGTTTATTGTATTCAGTCTGTTAATTAGTTCGTTCCACTCCTAAATAAGGATCACTTGAGAGGGTAGTTGATTTTAGGGAACAAAGACTTGGGAGAAGGGTCATTTGAGATTATTTGGTTGTATGGAGAGGATTACACACATAAGATGCTACCTAAGAAGGGGAGCAGATCTTACAACACCCTGATCTGGAATTTCTTGGGGACAAGTAATCTTGAGAAGGGAGGACCGTAATGTCCCCTTACAATTGACCATGATGGGGGATGACTCAATAGCCTATACGACTCCTGTAATATAGTCAACAATAAAAATGGGAGTCAAGGAGGTGTCACTAGGTAAAAACATTGACTAACCCTAAAAGTGACATTAAATAAAATAAACAATTATATTTAAATGGAATTGGAAGGAAAATAAAGGGAAGATTTGATTTTGTCAAAATGGGGTGAAATATGTAGAAGGTCCAAAGGAAGGATAAATAGAGGATAAAATCTTCCCCTTGACATTATGATTTGATATCTTATTGAGTGTTCTTGTAGCCATCATTTTCATTGGGTTTTGGGAAAACCCCTTCCATTGTAGGTTTAGTTTCGGTGGTGCAATATTCACCATAGATAGACAACGACAATAATTCATTTGGAGTCCTCTTTGAGCTCCTTATGGTGCTTTATTCTATTCCAGAGAGATTTGGAGGTATAATAGTTGGCATGAAGAATTTGTGGCAAGTTTAAGGAAGAGTCCATTCTCCATATCCGCATGTATAAGAGGGTTTTGGGTAGCCATAGTAGAACGAATCCCTACGATTTGAGTGAGGTTCATTCCACGTGGCCCCGTAAGAAACCCCACAGGTGTCCCGTGAGGACCTCTGTAGAATGGGGGTTTGCAACAGATTGGGTCGGTGAAGGTTTTATGAAGAGTTCATAGGGGTACTTACAGAGATGGTGTCACTAGAGAAGAGTATTGGAGGGATTGGAGAGCCTTGGGATTCATAGATTGGCATCATTCTAGGTTTTTCTGTGTTTTTGTAGTATATTGTGATGCTACATGGAAGCCATTAATTTGTGTGCTTAGTAGTATTCTACAACTATTATTACAGCCATTAGTTATCAATGCACTAATTCTAGGAACTTCCACCCATAATAATATGCCATGGTTATCTACTCTATTCTTGTGTAATGGATGCTTGATATCTGTTTGATAATATTTCTCATTGAATAAAATATTTTATAAGAAGTTAACAACACATTCACTTAAGAAGAAGCAATAATTTTGGGAAACAAGCATAAAATATCCATCTAGCCTAGTTGGGTACATTACAGGTGTGCAGAAAGGAATTTGGAAATGGATGATTTAGATTAACCTTGGGGGTTTGAAAGAACTAACATAGACAACCCATATCGAAACCAACCACACCATGATCGGTCATCGGTAGGGGAATTGACATGACAAAAATGTAGATATTGGTCTCTTTTTCATCGATGTCGATGATCCATTGGTGATTGATGAGCACCAGGCTTATGTGCTAAAATGTGGTTTCTTTTGCTTGGTATTGGTTTATCAATGTTGATGTGCTATTGGTGAGTAGTGAGATCGAACACTTACCTCAGTGGAGACACAGTGAGATGATGTGGTTTTGGGTTGAAGATGTCTCGATGCTTCTGTGTCTGACAACGTAGCGATACCAGAACTGATATGTCAATTGATGGGGAGAAGTGATGAGTTAACCATAGTGTTTACTTGATATTGCGCTATGAAACTTATCCAAAAATTCAAATATTGGGATGACCTCTTGAGATAATACGATGATCTCGATATTTAGGAGACTTTGATATCAACATCATAACTTGACTCATTCTTGGCCAACTTTTCTATGCGCCATGTTGGGCACCAATGGCCGATATTCATTGGCATCGGTGGATGCATCTTCCTATTGTCTACCGATGTGTGTTTTCTTGTTGACATCGTTGACTCCTGATGTTGATCGACATCAGAGCTCTTAAAGATGAAATGTGTCATTTTCACCTTAGTTTCTTGACTCAGTTTACGCATGATGCCCATTAGTGTCAGAAATATTAAAGGGTGACTTTTGGGCATCAACAAACTCAAGTTTTGACAATGATTTCAATTTTTTTTTTGGGGGAAACATGAAGTGCTGAGAGTTTCCTTTCATTCTCTAAATCAATTATCCCTTATTCATTCTATTGACAAGTAATATTAAGTTAGGGAAAAATTTAAAACCACCAAAATGAAAGAAATAAAAACTAAAACTCATTAAAGAAAGTGGTACCCAAAAATTTACAGAATTGTCTAAGGGTGTGTTGAGTGCTTAATAGGTGGGTTGAAAAAATAATGGTCATTGATGGACCAATTTTGGTCAATAATAACTTGATGTCATCAAGAAAGATGATGGAATGAACACAAATGTTGATAATAATGTTTGCATATAATGTTTTGAATATATGACTGTAAGGATTAATGAGAGACCGGTATAAGGTCTCCTAAAGGAAGTGATAAAACACTTCTAGATGACCAATGGTCATATTTATATCCAGAGGTGGATAGTATCCATACAGGTATGGCTTGGTAGGAAGGGGGAGTTAGAAAAAGGATTCATTCTGCAAAGTTCTATTGAACAAGAGTGAATTGAGGCATGAAGGGAGCTTAAAATTGTTGTCTTGTAAATTTCCTAGTCTATGACTTCTGAAATGAAGATTGCTTGAATAGAAAAAGGGAAAGAATGGCCTCTTGCTGGTTGTTTCAATGAAATAAGGAAGCCTAAGTATAATTAATCCTGTGAAACATGTCTGTTGATTGGACATAAAATCTTAGTAGAGAAGGTTGTTATTGAGATCAAATAAGTGAATAAGAATGATATTAAAATGTGAAAGTGATGCACATGCACGATGCATGAGTGTAGATATGAATTCATGAGTAAGGGAGAAGTAAAACAAGGAGAGTTATTTCTAGGACTGAATAATTCCATGGATGCATGGTTGACCCTATGATAGAGGGTTTGAATATTTTGTTTAAAATAATAGCTTGAGGAAGTATTTCATTCCTCAGAAAGAGTGGATATTAAATGCTAAAAGATCAATGAGAAAGAGTGATATTATTTGTTGGACGTTATCTTGTAAAGAGGGAAACATAATTATGATTTTATTGGTGAGACTATTCGTGTAAGTGGTTGTAAGGTCTCATCAAAATTGGACGATGCTAAATAAATTAGAATGAATGAGGTAAAATGGTGCAAATGGTGCACATACATATATGTATATATATGTATACTGCTTAAAAGTATAATATGACTACTTGATAAAGTAGGATGTGAGGCAAGGAGTGTGCTTTCCTATATTAAATAATGTTATAGATGCATGGTTAAATCTGTTTTAAGAAGTCTATTTTTCTTGTTTGAATAAATAAACTGAGGAGAATGTGTTCCATTTCCTCGAGAAAATATAGTGTAAATTGATGAAAGGATAAATAAGAAAGAACGCTTTATTGTGATAACAGAAGGCAACTTGATTATGTATTTTAACAATCACTATTTAAATGATTTTAAAGTAAAGTTGCATGTGAAATGTAAAGTGTTCCTATGGTAGACACATAGTATGTTGAGGCAAGTATGATGAGGAAAGTGGTTAAGTGTGTGTAAGCACAATGTGAATACAAGTTGATGAAATAAAGGTATTGGTCTGAATGCATAATAAGAATGCAAGTGTATACTCTTTATGGAATATTGGGTAAGCCTATGAAATGATGAAGCTAGAGATGACTCAAGATTGAATTCATTTCGAATAGTGATAGATATAGAACAAGAGAGTTGCATGATAAATAAGTTCCATGTGGAGGAACTGTGTAACGACTCTATCAGAAAAAACAAAACTAAAAACTTGATGATTGTTGAAAATTTGACAATGGAATGCAAAGCCTACTCGTATAAGAATATTGGATTACAATATAAAACATAAATAATGAATTAATAATGTGAAGAATGCACAAGTTCATAATTCATTTTGAACAAAAAGCTTGTTGTTGTAGCATGCTGAGGGATTCAAGGAACTCATTAAGATTTCTCAAGGAATAGAGTAGGTAAATCCTAGGAGGGATAAATTGTAAATGCAAAGAAAGAGAAAAGAATTAATACTTTTCTCACTATGAAACTCTAAATAATAAGACAGAGTCGTATGATTTAAAAGTCCAGTTGTGATATTAAGTACAAATGGTAATTGAAAGATAAAATACTCAATGTGTTTAAATGGACTTAGTTAATCCATGATATGTAAATAAAATGAGACCTTGGAAATAACTTAGATGAACTGAAAGTTACAAGCTCTGTAGAAGGAGTTAGAAAAGGGAAGAATCCCTTAACTCCTATCCTAATTATTATTATCTTTCTCTAGGATGGGAGATAAATATGTTGTTGTATGTGAATACTTTTGGCATTTGAAATGTTGATGGTTGTATGATTGTATACAAAAATGAAAATTTGATTTTTTTTACACTCATGAAAACGTTGGTGGCAATGAGGTGGAATGCATATAGATGTGCTAGAACAGACATGAAAATATTTTGTTAAATTAAACAATGTGGTACATGCATTTTATTTTACATAAAAACTAATGTAAAATGTTAATGTAGTGATGTATTTCATGTGTAGGATATGATTGGATTTGTTGGGAAAGGACAACTTCCAATGGTGAATATCCACAAACAAAGGACAAATACAAGAAGGTTGTTGTTGAAGGTTGTTACAGGGACTTTATATGTCCCCCAAAAAAAACATTGATGAGGTAATATAAGAGAAGTTGTTGGTAGCTAGAACATGTATAAAGGTGTTCATTCCTATATGGAATAAGGTATGAAGGGATTGGGTAAGAATCCCTTCTGAAAATGTTTTATATCTTCATGATAAGAATGTGATTCTAAATGCCTGGTTGTAGGCCATTGATATCCATGTAGGGTGTAATTCGGGAAAGAAGAACCTAAAGGACAGATGAGGGAACCTTTGATAGTATAGGATGTTTAAAATCCCTGCAATAAAAATCATAAACAATGTATCATGAATGCAATGACCAATCGGGAATGATTGGGAACAATAGTGCTCATAAGAAATGCATTGAAATAGGTGCATTTAGAAGATGTATGTTTGAATAAAAGGGAAGGTAATGGGATTCCCACCATGGAAGGGGTATCTTCCAATGCTCTATAGAGTTATACGATGATAAAAAGAGGAGTTGGGTGGCCATAAACATTGGCACCCTAGTTACTAGAGAAGAAAGAATGTTTGGATGTACACATATGAAACTTTAATTTCATAATATATTATGTTGATTTGAGGACTATAATAAATTTAAAGAAGGAAACACAGTCCCGATGTAATAATGAATGTGGGTGGATAATACATGTGGTAAGATCTTGGATGTGTTCCAACACACCATGAAAATAGAACCTAATATGAAAAGGGTGATAATCAGAAAATAAATGCAAGGGTGCATTGTGTGCAAAAATGTGACCATGGACATTGGTGCATTAAATAAAATTCATTTAACATTGAATTGCATTTGGAAAAGTTTGGTATGATGAAATGATGCATATGAGAGGAACAATGTTTTATTTGATTATAGATAAATGTGATGTGACTATTAGATTGCACAAATTAAGAATTGTTTGTGATGCCATTGTAAATTTTCAATAAGAATAAACATGCATGAGAAACTAAGAGTTTGTTTGGCTATGTAAAGATTAAATTGCAGGAAGGAGGATCTTGGAAATGAAAATACTATAATCCCATGAGGAATACCAATGCCTACTTATTGTAAAGAGCCAAAATGTTATGAGAAGGAAGTATCATGCTTGTGAACTCTGGTTTCAATATGGAACAGACCTGGAAATGAATGGAATTATGAATTTGAAAATATGTGGTAATAGATTTGAAAATAATTTTGATTGAAAATTAATGAAGATGTCTCACAAATTGTGTTATACATATGAACGCAGGTGCGATGAAAGGATATTTCCAAGGAGGACATATGTTGGCTGAAAAATAAGAAATGATGGAAGAAGGCCACTATGGTAACAAGAGAATTTTTTTATAAGTCATGGTCACCATAAGAATGTTGTGTTGTGTTAACACAGGCTGAAGGGATGATTTCAATAGAGAAAGATAGAGGGACACCTTGGTAGAGAAAGCTTGGGGGATGCTTCAGTTGTAATACTCAACAAAGTCTATGAAATTCTTCTTGTGCAAGAAATCCTGGGTAGACAAGATGGATCTCCCGAGGGACTGTATAAAAAATAAGGGGATGCCTAAACCTGAGCCCAAAAGGTGAGTGATGGCAAGGAAAAGGAGATTTCGATAGCTCATGTGAAAGACTTCATGGAGTTTAAAATTTGGTCATCTATTGACTAGTATCATGCATACAATGGGTATGACAAGGAAGGACTGTGATTTGAGTAAACATGATAGCCATGTGGATGCAGATCCATGAAATGGACAAGATAAGTATTGTGCTAATATGTAAATCTTCCTCTTAAATTATGAACAATAGTAAAATGTTTTTCATGAAATTGTGAATGATATGCTTATTGTTGAAATTGTTCTAGGTATGTACTAATGGCAAGAATTTGGGAAAGGAACGGACTATGAAGAAAATAAATATGATGTTGAAGCAGCTGAAGGATAAAGGCATGGTAGGTGTACTGAAAAAGAACATCGCGAACAATATTCCTTTGAAGGGGGAGGGGAGTGTAACACCCCCATTTCCTAAACCTATGATTATATGTAATAAATCATGATTAATTATTTCCACATGACTAGATTTGAATCCAATATCTAACGGCATCCTTCGATGCCACCCAAAAAATTTGCATTGTTGTCAGATTTTATCTTTAGAAATGGTAATTTGTTTTTTTTTTTNGTTAGATATCCGACAACAATGGTGAAGGAAATATCATCAGACCGTTTCCCTTTTATTTCAAATCAGTCAACCGATCCTCACATTTATTACAGTAACTTTCAATAGTCCAGAGATGTCATAAATCTGATGTCTCTTTATTAATAAAAAATTGGAACGTTAGAAACATTCCAACATTTTTTCTATACTAGTGACGACTTGTGGAGGTTACAAGGATTGTTTTTCCTGTGACAAAATATAATTATTTTATTTTTTACTATCATTAAAAATATTTGAAGTGTGGATCTTTATTTTTTAATATCAATAATCATCACTCAAGCTTGGTAAAAGAAAATGTCACATAACAATATTCTTGATCCACAAAAACAAAATCAACAACTACTTGCTAGATTGTGGGATGGAGTGAAAAGAAAGAGTGATGGGAAATGTTATTGTCCTTGTAGTCAATGCATGTGATTTAATAGGAGAATATTAAATATCTCAATAGCTAAAATACATTGTAGGGAACATGGACACATTGAGGGGGAGCATGAATATCATCCATTGGTAAGTTGTTCATTATAATATATGTTTTTATATTCATCTTTTTTGTAAATGTATGTATCATTTTTTATATTTGTTATACATACACTAATATCTTTTGATAGTTTGTAATTATAAAGGAAAGGACTGTTAGGGAATATCCACAAATGGAGAATGTGGTTGCAGAACAAGCGTTGGAGGAACATGGAGCTGTGAATACTGAAGATCAAGTTAATGATCATATGGAAGACGATGATTATGTTGATAACATATTTGAGGATGATGGTACAAATATATTTATCCATGATAGATTTAATGTTAGAATGGATGATGATGATCATGAAAATGATGACTTTGAGGATGTTCATGATTTACCTCTACTTGAGAAGTCATACAAACCCCTTTATTAAGGCTCCAACATAACTCTTTTGTTTGTTGTATTGCTGACAATGAACTTGAAGCTTATGAATGGTTTTATAAACACATCGATCACATAGATGTTAAGGTATGTAATATATTTCATAAATCACACACACACACACACACACACACACACACACACATATATATATATGATCATGATAAATGTTATCTTTGTTCCTCTAAATTTTTTATTGGTTTTTCATCAGTTAAATTTATATGGATGAAATACGTGTCGTTGATATTCTTGATATTATATTAACCATTTTTTTTTAATTTATTGTACCATCTTGATAGCTAAATATTTTACACCGTCAAATATTTTACCTCGCACATACCGAGATTTATCTGCCATCATGAAAGATATTGGAATGGAGCATCAAACAATTGATGCATGTACCAATGATCATATTGTATATTATAAACATTATGAATTTGAAATAGAATTCCCCGAATGTCATAGTAGTAGATACCGAACAAATCAAGTAACAAAAAAGGTGCCTCGCAAGGTTCTTCATTATATTCCCATTATTCCACACTTGCAAGGACTGTTTAGGTGCAAAAAATTAGTAGAATTGATAAATTACCATGCACGAAATAGAAGTGAAGATGAAATTCTTCAAATTCCAACAAATGGTTCTGCATTTAGAGACATGGAGGAAAAATGGACACACTTTAAAGAAGAACCTCGTAATGTTAGGCTTTCTTTGGCAGTGGATGGTGTCAATCTATTGGTAGAGATGAGATCTATTTAATTGGTGTTGCCTATTTTTGTTATCAACAATAACATTTCCATGGATGTTAATAAATAGGGAGCATATAATGAAGAAAATGATTGTTCCAGGTATTTCTTTTCAACAGTGATTTTTTAATGTAGTAGCATCTCATTTTTTGTATTTGTTAAATAATGTCATATATTTATTTTCATTTACTCATATATATTATTTATTTATGTAAAATGGTTGTGATAATTATTTATGGTATATGTTCAAATAAATTAGATAAGTACCAAGTTAAAGATATGAATGTATATATTGAGCCTCTTATTGACGAGCTATTAAAACTATGGAATGGAATCACCATGTATGATGTCTCTCTAGACCAATAGGGAAAAGGAAATTTCAATTCCATGCAATGCTTCATGGACAATTCATGATCCTCTAGGAATAACACATTTTTGTGGTATGTAATTATAACATGCACTTTAATAGTATTTAATTTTATGAAGTTGATATATTAATCAAACATGTTTTTTAAATAGTTCTTTATATATAATATATTATAATTGTCATAGTACTTTTTTTTTTCCAATGGAAATTAACCCGCTGGGAACCCACCCCGATACTTCCCCACATAGTAGATGATATGGGAGTGGAAAGCAGCAGCCCGAGGGACTCGTTGCCAGGCTTGAACTCGTGACCTCTCCCCAACCTGGGAGAATGTGCGCACGTTCTCGCCAATCGAGCTATCCCTCGTGACTATAATTGTCATAGTACTTAATCCATCTCTTGCAGGTCTTCAAACAAAGAAAAAAATTGCATGTCAATTTTGTGGTCCTAAGATGAAATCTCATCGATCAAAAAGTTTAGGAAAGGAGGTGTTTGATGAGTATAGGCACTTCATCTCTAAGAATCATAGGTATCGAACTACCAAAAACATATTTTCAATGGGAAAGAAGAGACCGCATTAAAACCACAGAGAATGACACCTCACCTATGGAAGTTTCAATTTAATAGAAATCATCAAGGTACAGATCAAATTTTCTATCTATGATTATCATATATGATTTTTTTTTAATGTTTTTTTTTATAATATGTTTTGATAATTTATTGTAATTGATAATGATTTTTGTAATTTCTTTAACTATGATTCATGATGGTCGTGATCATGAAGGTGTTAATGGGCTTCCACGAGAAATGAAAAGTTATCCCAAACAATTTTGTAGGTTGTCCTACTATGAGCACCTACAAATTGTTCATTTTTTTGATGCAATGCATATCGGAAAGAATGTAGCTAAAACATTATGTCGAATATTGAATGGAAGGAGTGACAAAGAAAAATTGTCAAAATTTGCAGTGACATTCAGGAAGCCAATCATGCAATGAAAGATGTCATTGAATTAAATAATGATGGATACCAAATTAATATAATCTCTCTTCCATGGTTATTGACAGAGAAACAAAGAAATGATGTAAAATATGTCATACGAAAAATTAAATTTCCCACAGGATTTTGTTCGAACATAAATAATATCTTAACAAAGAAAGGTGATTTTGTGCGGGTAAAAATGCATGATTAGAATATCTTCATTAAGGTAATTATTATGGTTTATATATTTGTATATTTGTATTTTGCATGTTGTTGGTGTACCTTTTTGTGTTCTTTTGGAAAAAATAATGAAACAATTTTATTGTTACAATATGTTCTACCTCTATCTCTCCCATAAAACTTTGACAACAATGTCGAACAAGTTATATATGATCCTGGAAAATACATGAGGTAAGTAGCGATATTTTTCATGCATAAAGTGTTCATTTAATTCATTGTAGAACTTATATTTGACACTTGTTTTGGTAATTGTACTTATGTACTATATTGTTTATTTTTTTAAAATCTCATGATTTTCTTGCATCAATTGTAGATGTATTTCATATAAAGAAATCCATAAAGAAGATATAAAGTATTGGAAGAGAGGAATTCCTCGTCTAATTTGTGAAATGCAAAAGTTTCTACCTTCGTCGTTTTTCAATGCACAAGAACACTACCTCATACACCAATTAGAGGAGATTGAATTGTGTGGACCTATACACACAAGGTCGATGTGGATGGTTGAGAGGCACTCAAAATTTTTAAAGGCTTTGGTTAGACAGAAAGAACATCATGAAGGTTATATGGTGGATGGATATATGGTATACCAGACCATGGTGTATATTACTGAATATCTTCCAAGATCAACAATTATTAAGATCGATTTAGATTGGCATGACATTGTTGATCCAAACTCCATTAACAAATTCTAAGGGGGTACTTGATGGGGAAAGGTAGATCGAGGAAGGTGAAAGGTAATTATTATATGGTGTAGATTAGTTATAATACATTTGACTGTTGGTTTTTATATATATATTGTACTTCATTATTTAATTTTTAATCTTCAATATGCATCAATTATAAAGGCATACAATGTTAAGTAATTATACATTTGTGAAATAATGTAATTTTCTTCTCATGCAGCTGGTCGAGAGTGAGATGCACTACATTTATACATTGCAAACAATATTGATTTGATGAAGGTATGGATTGAACAATGTAAACAATATGGTCAAGTATTATCATGGGAAGGTGTGGCTTCATTGTTTAAATAAACACATCACAAAGAAAGATGCCAATCTTACGCAAAGGGAAATCGATTTATCATATGGTTTAAAAGATAAACAGGAAATACTATTAATAAGCCATACTATTGAATTATTTTCAATCATATTGATGTACAAGTTGATTTTTTTTCTTTGCATACTTTCCAAACATAAAATATTTACTTAATTATCAATTTATGATGTCATTTTTACGTGTTTGGCATATTGTATGTAAAAAACCATAAGGCTATGTGGTGCAACGGTCATAAATTTCGCATAAAAAAGTTGGATGAAACAAAGAAAACATCTAATTCAGGTATAACTCCAGTCTTTGAGGTGATGAATGTTTCCTCTAGAAGTGACAAACATCCATAATTGTCAGAAAATTGATACTATGGGTATTTGGAAGATATTATTGAGTGTGACATTAAATCCTTAAAATTAGTTTTATTCATTGTCAAATGGTATAGGCTACAATTGAATCAACATGATCCTAAGGGAAATTTTATTGAACATGCTAATGGATTTACCATAGTCAATACAAGGTCACTTGAACCAAGAACACAACCCTATGTTCTTCCAAGTCAATGTGAACATGTATTTTACTCAGAGGTTCTAGGTAAATGGGGTTGGTCATTTGTTATTAGACATGATCCAAGAGGAAGGTTGGTAAAGTATAATGTAGAGGAATATCAAGAGGGTATTGAAGAAGAAGATGATGTAGAGGATCAATATGAGTTATATAATCATGTTCCAGAGGAAGATGTTGAAAAATTAGTTGAACCAAATGATGTAGGAGACAATGCTCATGAACATGATATCGATGATGACTCTATCGAAACTGAGATTGATGATGACGATGATGATATGGCTGTTAGGATATTTAGACACTTAGGAGTTAGTTAAGATCTACTTGGTCTAATATGTCGTTAGGTAAAAGTGTGTNGTTGTTATTATTTTCTGGTATCCTGGATGGCCAGAATATGGTTTCTTATGCATTTCATCCGAGACAATTAATTTTAACTCTACTGAATCTGGTATGTAAAGTCTGTTTTTAAATCATAATAGTCCCTTCTTATCAATACTTAGTCCCCATTCTTACATGTATGATTTTCCTTATGTTAACTATTCCTACGATCTATCTCATCCTGAGTTCTTCTACCAAAATTAAGGAAATCTAGATAATACATGCTTGAGTTCCTCTACCAAAGATAAGTCAATTTAGATAATAGAGGCCTGAGTTCTTCTGCCAAAAATAAGGAAATTTGGATAATATAAACCACAATAGGCTTAAAACTAAGGCAATTTATATATAGAAACCACAATAGGCTTAACCAATTTTTATAATTTGTGAGACTTAAACATTTGAAATAGAACCAAAAAAAGTTGTACTCAAAATGGAAAAAGTAATAAAGCATTCAACAGAGATACCCAGAATAATGTAAAGGTGGAAACCCTAAGTTAGAATGCTTAAGGAGTTCAATGTCTTAGTACTCTACCCACAAAGCAATCAGGTTAAGGACAAATTATAATATAATTGTGTAAATAATATAGCTCAACCCCATA
>SNQJ01S0049485.1:0-15269 GCA_010110895.2 Picea sitchensis | reverse complement strand
ATGAGCTTCCACCTTCACGTCGTTGGCCCCGTTCAGTAGAGAATATTAAACAATTCTTGAAACTAAGAGAAGATTAGAAAGGTTAATGCACAACTATGTGTATTTCACCTAATTCGTTATTATATAATATTTAATAACTAAAAAATAAGGCGCGCCTTCTCATGTACTTGAAAATGGCACATATAAATCACATCTGAATGGGGCCAGTGTTGAAATTTTTTCAATTTGTGCTTGTATGGATTGAAATTTTCCATGGTTAGACTAGACACATGAATTGTCAGTATGGGAGGGTTTCTGGACTCAAACACGAATTGAAAAAACAATTCGACAATCAAACAATAAGCCTATAGAATAACTAATGTGAAAGGGGCCAATGTTGAATTTGTTTTCAATTTGTGCTTTTATGGACTAAAATTTCATGACATGTTAGGAAAACACACATGCGTTGATGGTATGGGAGGGTTTATGGACTCAAACATGACTCAAACAAATAATTTGACAATCAAATATTCTTTGGTTATTCTATCAAAACCCAAAAATAAGGCGTGCCTACTCATGTACTTGACCCTTCTTATAACTGACATGTGAATGGGGCGAACGTTGAAATGTTTTCAATCTATGCTTGTATGGACTGATATTTGACATGGTTAAACTAGATGCATGCAATGACAATATGAGAGGGTTTCCAAACTCAAACATGACTCACACAAACAATTCGACAATAAAAAATGAATCCTATAGAATAATTAATGTGAATGGGGCCAATGTTGAATTGTTTTTCAATTTGTACTTGTATGGACTGAAATTTCATGACATGTTAGGACAAAACACATGCATTGATAGTATGGGATGGTTTTTGGACTCATAAATGACTCAAACAAGTAATTAGACAATCAAATATTCTTTGGTTATTATATCAAAACCCAAAAATAAGGCGCACATGCTCATGTACTTGACCCTTCTTATAATTGACATGTGAATGGGGACAACGTTGAAAGTTTTTCAACCTGTGCTTGTATGGGATAATATTTGACATGGTTATACTAGAAGCATGTAATGATAGTGTGGGAGGGTTTCGAGAATCAAGCATGACTCACACAAACAATTTGGCAATCAAACAACAAGCCTATAGAATAATTAATTTGCAAATTATAGGTTGTGGGATTCCTACTCTCTAGTGACACATATGGCTATATGTTCAACATCCAAGGTAATATATACAATTTCAATTGTAAATTAAGTGATATAAGGTGTCTTTAGGAAGGCAAAGTCATCAAGGAGCTCAACACTCATCCTCAAAGGTGCAACACCCTCCAAACAATGCATGACATCATCATGAAACCTCCTCCAAAGGAACACACCAAGGTCGCATCATCAATAAGAACGACCCATAGAATCATGTAATACAAACCATTACAAGATAAAATAATCATTATAATCATACAAAGTAAGCCACAACCTGATGCAAGATCCACACAAGAAATTCACAAAAGGACACATTCTAGCCCTTGTTCTCATAGGAGGATTAAGGCACAAACCTTTTTTGGATACATGCACTAGCCACTTCTAGAAGATAGGAAAATGGAAGGAATGAATATGAAAAAGTTTTAAGTATGAAAAGGAATGGTACATTACCCATATCGATGCCTCTCAGTAGTACCCCTTTTCCCCAAGAGTGACAAAACTTGACTAAGAAACATATAATTTCCACCAAGGTGAAACAAGGAAAAACACATAAATTCCAAGCACCATGATCACCCATTATAACCCATAATAGAACAATCATATCACCTTTAACCTCTAACAACCCTAACAAATAACCCCTAAGCCACATGACCCTTCTAACTTGTCATCTTTTAAATTCTAAACACTATAGACCCTACCATGTAGCCTTGTAAAAAATAATCCCTCTAACATATAAAATAAACTCTTAATTCACATGAGTCATAATCCTAACTCCAATTTGTTTTCAGATTTCTATCTCATCCTCCATAAGGGTGCCAATGGAATCTCAAAAAAAAAAAAAATGCATTGATTGATAGAATGAAGAACACATAGAAACAAGACTTTCCTCATCATCATCATCATCATCATCATCATCATCATCAACATCATCATCATAATCATCATCGTCGTTTTCGTCGTCATCTTCCCTTACTGCATTTTGACCATAAGCACTATAACCTGTAACTGCTATGATCCTAAACACATTGCAACGTCTGTAATATCCCTAGGCCGAACCCAATTGTAAATGTAAATGAAAATGTACTTAAGCTGGTGAGCTATTTGATATCATGTTTGTATGCACCTTTCATGGCATAGTGTGTGCATGTACTGCGCAGTAAAATGATGAAGTCTGCACATTCCAGGATACCGCACGCAACATATTAAGTGTGTGTCATAGTGAGGCCAGCGAGCCTTTGTGTATATATTTTGTTTTATAGGCTGGTGAGCCAGTTATTATAAGCTAGGAGGCTTAGGTTTGTATTAGGCCAGAGAGCCTATTTTTGTATATGTCTCTTGATTAATATAAAATACATCGATGCGCACAGACCAACCATGATAAAATAGTATGAGGGACTAAAATCCACTAGTTGGGGAAAGGGTGGGGGATAAAAGTTAAGGAAAAGGTGATAATATAGGGAGCTTAAGCCAAAAAGGAATATTATATTAATATTTATTAAAGTATAAAGTATGGATAATTATTTTATCCTAAGTTCCAAAGTTGGGGACAAGTGGGCCAAAGTAGATCCCAAGATGAAAAGTGTCAAGTTGGGGACATGCATATATATTGTTGGGACTTAGTTAATTTCCATCACTTTTTCCATTATTCTTTCCATAATTCCTTCCATCATTCAGCCATTCCAGGAACATTCCCACAGTAATTTGTGAGCTATCCTCGATACTTTCCTGTCATTGTTCCTGAACATGTATCCATAGCCATTTTATGTTTGTGTACCTGGTTAGCTTGGGATTTGGACTCAATAAGCAGGTTGTTAGGCCCATGGGATATTGAAGAGGCGGGTTGTCAGGACCATGAGAAATTTCTCTCCGGGTGAGAGAATTGTTGGGAATTGATTTCCCGAAGGTGCTAAACTATAGCTACAGGGATTTGAGACTTTGTGTCCGGACTGTTGCTGAAGCCCAGAAAGGAAGTGGGGAAGTCGAAGGACTGTTGAGAAGAGAATGGGCACACTTCCTGGGGTGGGACATGCATGTGGGGAATGAGGTACTGTAGGCTGTTAGTTGAGTAGGCACCTGTGATGAAGTCTTTCCTATTTTCTATGAGCCATTAGTCTGGTTAGGAATCTGTTTACCCAAGTGGAGTTTAGTCCCAACTCAGGGGTAACCCACTATTGAGAGTGATGAGAAGTGTGGTCTAAGGCTAGGAGGTTCGTGAAAGGTCTGCACGCAGTTGGTGATATTCTTACAAAGATAAGTGTCAATTGTGTGATAAATTTACATGTTGCATTGTTATTTACGTGTTCTTTTTTATGGGTTTATTCTATGTGTGGTTATCACTGTATTTATATTTATGGATATTTCTTGTGTATGATGCATGTATATGTTTACTGTCATTTTTTCATGAATATTTGTATTTACATTATGTATTTGTCTGTTTACATTTTATATATAAATTTCCACAAGATTTTTGTGTGTATATGTTTTAATTGCACGCAGTTCGAAAAAATTATGTGGCATAGCTCAATTGGTTATTGGGTAGGTTACAGTATGTTCCACAAACAGAATGAAAGCATTCTCTGGTGTAGCGTGGCCCGGCATGGGTGGTCGGGGACGTTACAATATGGTATCAGAGCATCAGTTTTCAACATTGAGCCTGGATGAGCTGAGGAAGTTGGGTTGAGGTGAAATTTCACAAAGGATTGATTTCGAAGTGGCCAAATTTCAAGTCACAGAGCATCCATGGTAAATTTTAGAAGCAATGACACGAAATTGGGAAAAGCCCCAATTTTTGTTGTTAAACTCATGAGAAAATGGAGAAGTTCGGCCAAGTGGTGAGATATTATTGATTTAATATTTGTTCTATCAAATTCACACCTAGAATTGGTCGAATTTGAAGTTACAGTGAAGCCATGACAGATGGAGCGAGTTTAGTGGTTAAAATTCTCAATTTGTGAATAGAGATTGGGAAAACAATTCGTTCCAGAAATTTCAACCCACAATGATTTGTTGTTGCAGAGGTTGAATTGTTGTTATAGGGGTGAAATTGAACAAATTTCATAGTTCCAGAATGTCTACGATAAGAATGGAGGAAAAAGCCCAAATTTTTGTAGGGAAATTCACGAGGAGTTGATGCGCATAAAGATGAATGTGCCCAGGTGGGTGCACTAAAAATGAATGATACACAGTAAAAGGATTGTGATATGTAAACTTTGGTGTTGTGCGGAAAAATGTTGGTGTGCGGATGTGCACACTAAATTTTGGCACCGCGCGGAAAAATGTTGGTGTGCAGAAGCGCATGCTTAAATTTGGTGTCGCACAGAAAAATGTTGGTGTGAGGATGTGCGCACTAAATTTAGCAATGTGTGGTGTGCATACACATAATAAGGTGCACACGGTGTGCACACACATAATAATGGTGTGCATGGAGTACATAGTATTGGAAGAGCGCAAAGGAGTTTGGTTGGTGTGCGTGCAATGTGGGTATATGTTGTCGTGCGACAATTTACTTAATGGTGTGCACATAGTATTAGTGTGCAGTGGAGGGGTGTACTAAACTTTGGCATGGTGAAACGCATAGAGTGAAATGTGCGCGGAATATTAGTGTGTGATACAAAAATTGTGTGCAACAAGTAATAGTGCAAGAACCAAAGCTATGTGCAGTGGATATTGGTGTGCGACGCGAAAGTAGTGTGCGCAATTTAGTGGCGCAACAAAGAAGTGATGCACAGTGGTTATAAGTGAGTGGAGCACGATTTATCTTGTGTTGTTATTGCGCATGCTAAATATGGGTGTACAGGTTGAAATTTTTGCACGTGAAGTAGTTTGGATGGTGAAGAACAATGGAAAACCAATGAATTTCCATGACATTTTATATTGTTTGAACGACATATTTTTGTAGTGCGTTTTTGAAGGTCTTAAAAACGTTTTTAGCTACTCAAAAGACACAAGAATGGAGTGTTCCAAGGCACACTTTATCTCTTCAAATAAAATAAAAGATCCCGAAGAGATATTTCTAATGGTATAAACCATTCGTCAAACAGATCTCTTATGAGAAAGTTACAGCACAAACAATGTAGGGTATTTTTTAAGACCCGACTAAATTCAAAGAGCCATAAACTTCTGCTCCAGAATCTGATTGAGGGGAAAGAGAAGTCAATGGACATATATTGAACAATAGAAGACATTCCCAAAGCTGAATTAAATTTTTGGGCATGTTAAATTTGTTTAATATGGAAAATAAGGTACCTATAACATTCCAGACCAAAAACATGAATTGGCCTAGAAATTCAGTAGGTTGTAACTAGCAGCCCGAAACCCAGAAAAGGTGAAACTTGGAAAGAGTGTCCATAATATGTATATGAAGAAACCCAATTTATATCCTATGAAAAATCCAATGGAGTAGGTGTGAAATTGCATAATTACAGGGAAGAGTTGCGCCAAGTTGAAAAATGAACAAAAAAATTAATGGACAAATTTCTAATAACCATAACTTTCTGCTCAAGACTCTGAATTGAGCATGGGAGTAGGCGTTGGAAAGGTGTTAGAAAGTGGAATCTAAATATATGCCTAGAAAATTGATTTAAGTTTTCAATGTTTCAGGAAATCAGAAGAAATAACTTTGATATATTATTGAACCAAGATGGTTCATATTTTCCATGAATTGTTGAAACAATTATCCCGATAAAGTTTTGTTGGCTGCACATTTTTCAGAGTTATCAAAAAACTAGTTCAGATCAAGATAATCATAGAGGCTAGAGTAATGGAAGAGGCACAAGGGAATTATATCCAAGAATATGAAATCAGAGTGATGAATGTCCATTTGGGCATTGAAGGAACAAACTCCAATGGACATGGAGAAGGAAGGGATGAAAACATCAATATGGTAGAGACCATTAGAAATTTACAGAAGGATGTCCAAATTCATAAAGCTGATAATGAAAGGATTATGAGAGTCAAGGAGAAGCAGGATGACTTCAACATGAAGTTAAAGCAGAGCTTCAACATAATAACAAATAAATTGGATAAGGAGAGTGGGTCAAGCTAATCTGGAAGTCACAGGCCGCCTGATGAGAAAATAAGAGAAATAAGTGTTAGTAGACATCACAATCACTCCCCGAGGCATTCCAATAAGAGGGAACACAACAAATCAATTCCATCCCCTGTCAGGAAGCATAAGGGGTCTGGGGTGGATGAGCTATGAGACAAAATGAACAAAATCAAATCTCCTACATTTGATGGTGAACACAAGAAGGATGAATATGAAGGGACATGGTTGATGGGCATGAGAAAGTATTTTCAATTACATAATTACTCTTCTCATGAAGAAGGTAGAATTTCCATCTATCAACTCAAGGGAAAGGCATCCATGTGGTGGGATCAACCTGTGCAAGTGTATCACATTAAAGAGAAAAGTGTTACTTCTAGGGAATTCAAGAAGTATTTTGAGAAGAAATACTCGACTAAGAGATACTATGAAAAGAAAATGAAAGATTTCTTTTAACTCAATCTTGGGAGTATGACCATTGATGAATATGAGAGAAGGTTTTTAGAACTGCTGAAGTATGTCTCTTTCATCAAGGATGAGACAATTAAGATTCAGAGGTATTTGAGTGGATTTCAATCATTCATTCGTGACAAAATACAATATGATGATCCCAATACATTGGAGGAGACCATAAGGCAAGCTAAATGCCTATATGATCAGCAAAAAGAAAGGCCAACTTTCCAAAAAGCTTGGGAAGACAAAAAGAAGTTCAATATGGATCAAAGGAAGAAGGGAAATAAGCCACCATTCTTCATAAATAATCCTCAGGGACAACAACTTCTAGATAGCCCAGAACGATTAAGAGAGGGGGTCAAAGGCCAAGGCAACCACCTATTCAATGTTGGGGTTGTAAAGGAGATAATATGTTCATAGATTGTCCTCACAGAGGTGAAAAAGTAAGGACTGTTCACAATGTACAACAAGATGAAATAGTGGAGGACATGGGAAGAAATGTACCAAGGATTTATGCAACCATGGACAACAAGAAAATAGAGTATCAGTCACATATGATTGAAGTGGAACATATTATCAACAACCATACCATTGCTATTTTAATTGATTCAAGAGCTAGTCATAGTTATGTAGATCCTAAGATGATGGAAAGTTTACATTTTCCAAGAAGCAAGCATGGAAAATCTTGGTTGGTGTGGCTGGATACCGGAGCCAAAATGAAATTTAATGAGATGGTTAAGTCGTGTCTTATGGACATGAATGGACTGAACACCCAGACAGATTTGAACATCTTGCCTTTAGGCTCCTATGGCTGTCTAATTGGGATGGGTTAGTTGGGCCAACATCATGCTATGTTGGACTGTCATAAAAAGGCATTTACTTGCTTGGATGAGGAAGGGAACCTAAGGAAAGTGTAGGGAATTCCTAGGGAAATAACCATCAGATAAATTTCAGCATTGCAGCTGAAGAAATGTTACAGAAAAGGGTGTCAAATATTTGCAACTCATATGGAAGAGACACCTAAAGATAAGGTGCCAAATTTGGAAGATCATCCAATCCTGGATTATTTTGAAGATGTGTTCAAGGAGGTACCAGGACTACCCCCAAAGAGAGATATTGTTTTCTCCATAAATTTAATGCCTGGAGCAGCTCCAGTGTCAAAGACTTCGTACATAATGAGTACACCAAAGCTAAAGGAATTGCAGATGCAGCTTGAAGAATGTCTAAAAAAGGGGTATATACGCCCAACTGTGTCACCTTGGGTTGCCCTAGTCTTGTTCGTTAAGAAGAAAGATGAGACATTAAGATTGTGCATTGATTTTATATAGTTGAATAAAGTAACTGTAAGGAACAAGTATCCTCTGCCAAGGATTTATGATATCTTTGATCAATTGAAGGATGCCAAGATATTTTCAAAGATAGATCTCAGGTCAGGATACCATCAGGTAAGCATTAAAGAGGAATATATCAGCAATACAGCCTCCAGGACAAGGTATGGCCATTATGAGTTCAAAGTGGTGCCATTTGGGTTGTCAAATGCACCAGTTTTTTTCATGTGCTTAATGAATGGTGTTTTCCGGTAATATTTAGACAAGTTTGTCATTGTGTTTTTGGATGACATCCTTATATACTCTAAATCATAATAAGAACATGAGCATCATTTGAGGATGGTGTTGCAAGTATTAAGGGAGCATCATTTGTATGCCAAATTGAGCAACTTCTCATTTATCAGAAGCAAATTCATTATTTAGGACATATCATTTCAAAGGATGGGATAGCAGTGGATCCTAAGAAGATAGAATCCATTAGAGAATGATCATTTCCAAAGAATGTGACAGAGGTTATATCATCCATTGGCCTTGCAGGCTACTATTGGATATTTATTGAAGGATTCTCAAATATTTTGCACCCAATCACTTCATTACAAAAGAAGGGTGTGAAGTTTCAGTGGACAATTGGATTATGAAAAGAGTTTCCAACACTTGAAGAAATTATTAACAAGTGCTTCAATACTAAGGATTGTAGACCCAAATGAAGACTTCATTGTATGCACAGATGCATGTAAAGAAGGACTTGGTGGAGTCCTCGGTCAAAATGGGTTTGTAATATGTTATGAATCAAGGAAGTTGAAGGAACATGAAAGACACTATGCCACTCGTGATTTGGAGTTGGTAGCCATAGTGCATGCCTTGAGGAAATGGAGACACTACCTCATGGGAAAAAGGTTTGAGCTGAGAAAAGACCATAATGGTCTGGAATATTTATTTTATCAACCAACCCTAAATGCTAGGCAAAGTAGATGGTTAGAATTTCTAAGTGAATATGACTTTGATATAAAGAATATCAAGGGGAAAGAGAAGAAAGTGGTTGATGCACTCAACAGAAGAGTGCATGAATTGCATGCTACAACCATTATCATGTACCAATCAGATTTGAGACACAGAATTTTAGAGGTTGAAAATTCAGATTTGCATTACAAGGAATTAGTGGCAAAATTACAACAAGGTAAATTGCAACAGAAAATTGAAGAATACAAGCTAGATAATGATGAAATTCTCATGTACAGGGGAAGAATTTATGTACCAAATTCCCAAGAATTGAAAAATATGATATTGAGAGAAATGCATAATGTACCTTATGCTGGGCACCCAGGATATCCGAAAACTATTGCAGTTGTCAAAAGCCAATATTATTGGCCAGGCATGAAAAAAGAAGTTGTGGATTTTATTGCCAAATGTTTGGAATGTCAAAAGGTAAAGGCTGAGCATAGACATCCAATTGGTTTGTTATAGCCATTGCCCATTCTTGAGTGGAAATGGGAAGTTGTAACAATGGATTTCATTATGAAACTGCCCAAAAAAAACAAGCAACATGATTTCATCATGGTAGTGGTGGATAAGCTTACTAAAGCTGCCCATTTTATTCAAGTTAATATTACTCACAAGGAAACCAACATTGCTTATGTTTATATGAAAGAAATTGCTCGATTACATGGCATACACAAGACAATTGTGTCTGACAGAGATCCAAAATTTACCTCAAAATTTTAGAAGGGATTATTTAATGGTTTTGGAACAAATTTGAATTTTATTACAGCATATCATCCAAAATCAGATGGAAACACAGAGAGAGTGAATCAAGTGATTGAATATATGTTGAGAATGTGTGTGATGGATAAACCATCAAAATGGGAAGACTACCTACACTTGGTAGAGTTTGCTTACAACAATGGGTACAAATCATCACTAAAGATGAGCCCATTTGAGGCACTTTATGGAAGAAAGTGAAATACACCAGTAAGTTGGGATAACCCAGCAGATAAAGTAGTGGTTGGGCCAGATTTACTCAGGTAAATGGAGGAGAAAATGTTGAAAATAAAACAAAATTTAAAGGATTCCCAAGACAGACAAAAAATCTATGTTGATAAGGTCCGAACTCATAGGGAATTTAAAGTGGGAGACCATGTATTCTTGAAAGTGAAAGCCAACAGAAGTTCCTTGAAGTTGGGAAATTTTTCAAAGTTGGCAGCTCGCTATTGTGGGCCATTTGAAATACTAGAGAGGATTGGTCCAATAGCTTATATGATTGCATTTACTACATCTATGTCTTTTCATAATGTATTCCATGTATCATTGTTCAATAAATATATACTTGATGTTAATCATTTTATTGATTGGAATGTGATTCAAATAGAGCAAGAAAGCACTTTCCAAGTGCATCTGGTACGCATTATGGACCGAAAAATCAAACATCTCTGGAATCGATCCATAGGTCTTGTAAAGGTCCAATGGACCTGGTAAAGTTCTGAGGATGCTACTTGGGAGAATGAGGATGCAATGGGAACAAAATACCTGCATATTTTTGAGGATTTTTGAAACTTTTGTTGTATATGTGTACATGATGCACTGAGGACAATGCATAAATAAGGGGAGGGGATTGTAATATTCCTAGGCCGAACCCAATTGTAAATGTAAATGAAAATGTACTTAAGCTGGTGAGCTATTTGATATCATGTTTGTATGCACCTTTCATGGCATAGTGAGTGCATGTATTACGCAGTAAAATGATGAAGTGTGCACATTCTAGGATACCGCACATATCATCTTAAGTGCACGCGATATTGAGGCCAGTGAGCCTTTGTGTATATATTGTGTTTTATAGGCTAGTGAGGCAGTTATTATAACCTAGGAGGCTTATGTTTGTATTAGGCCAGAGAGCCTAGATGTTAAAGGCCAGTGCGCCTATTTTTGTACATATCTCGCGATTAATATAAAATACATCATTGCGTCTAGACCGACCACGATAAAAGAGTATGGGGGACTAAAATCCACGAGTTAGGGAAAGGGTGGGGGCTAAAACTTAAGCAAAAGGGGATAATATAGGGAGCTTAAGCCAAAAAGGAATATTATATTAATATTTATTAAAGTATAAAGTATGGATAATTATTTTATCCTAAGTTCCAAAGTTGGGGACAAGTGGGCCAAAGTAGCTCTCAACATGACAACTATCAAGTTTGGGACATGCATACATATTGTTGGGACTTAGTTCATTTCCATCACTTTTTCCATTATTCTTTCCATAATTCCTTCCATCATTCAACCATTCCACGAACATTCCCACATTCATTTTTGAGCTATCCTCGATTATTTTGCTATCATTGTTCATGAACCGGTATCCATAGCCATTTTATGTTTGTGTACCTGGTTAGCTTGGGATTTCGACTAAAGAAGCAGGTTGTCATGCCCGTGGGATATTGAAGAGGCGGGTTGTTAGGCCCATGAGAAATTTTTCTCTGGGTGAGAGAATTGTTGGGAATCGATTTCCTGAAGGTGTTAAGCTACACCTAGAGGGCTCTGAGAATTCATTTCTGACGTATTGTTGAAGCCTAGAAAGGAAGTGGGGTATTCGAAGGACTATTGAGAAGAGAAGGGGAACACTTCCTGGGGTGGCATAGGCATGTGTGGAATGAGGGACTATAGGCTGTTAGTTGAGTAGGCACCTATGACAGAGTCTTTCCTATTGTCTATGAGCCATTAGCCTAGTTAGGAATCCCTTTACCTGGGTGGAGTTTAGTCCCATATCAGGGGTGACCCACTGCTGAGAGCGATGAGAAGTGTGGTCTAAGGCTGGGAGGTTCATGGAAGGTATGCACGTAGTTGGTGATATTCTTACCAAGATAAGTGTCAATTGTGTGATAAATTTACATGTTGCATTGTTATTTACGTGTTTATTTTTATGGGTTTATTCTATGTGTGGTTATAACTATCTTTATATTTATGGATATTGACTGTATATGTTGCATGTATATGTTTACTATCATTTTCGCATGAATCTGTGTATTTATGTTATGTATTTGTCTGTTTACATTTTATATATAAATTTCCACAAGAGTTCTGTGTGTATATATTTTAATTGCATGTAGTTCGAAAAATGTATGTGGCATAGCTCAGTTGGATACTGGGTAGGTTACAATATGTTTCACAGAGAGAATGAAATCATTCTCTGGTGTAGCATGGCCCGACATGGGTGGTCGGGGATGTTTCAACGTCCAAGGTAATATTTACAATGTCCATGGTCCACTAGGTGATATAAGGTGTATTGATGCAGGCCAAGTCATTAAGAAGATCAACACTCATCCTCAAAGGTGAAACACCCTCCAAACAATGCATGGCATCATCAATAAATCTCCTCCAAAGGAACACACCAGGGTTGCATCATCAATAAGAACGAATCATAGAATCATGTAATACAAACCATTACAAGATACAAGAATCATTAGAATCATTCAAAGTAAGCCACAATCTGATACAAGATCCACATAAGAAATTCACAAAAGGACACATTCTAGCCCCTTGTACTCATAAGAGGATGAAGGAACAAACCTTTTTTGGATGCATGCAATAGCCACTTCTATAAGATAGGAAAATGGAAGGATTAATCAATATGAAAAACAAGAAGCCTATAGAATAATTAATTCAATAATTTGACAATAAAAAAACAAGCCTATAGAATAATTAGTTTAAGTTATATTTTGATGGAATATGTAATTACTTAGTGAAGGATTATTGATTAATATTCTCTTTTAGAACTCACCTAGATATTGGAATCCTATTGGCACATGATCAATCTATTTATTACATTCTTTCTTGTATATTTCAATATTTTTATACATTATACATATTTTTTGCAAATGACATAAAATGTCAAGGTGTCAAACATCAATAACATGTTTATGATCAACACTAACTCAACTCGCACATGATAACTTATAAATATGAGGTCCAACATGTTACATAAATAGGGTAATCGTAAAGTTATTTTTCACATTGATTATAACAGCATTGCATAATCATGTCATGGATTTTTTTTTAGTTTTCTAACTATTTGAAATTATGTTATATTTTTCATTGTTTAGCTACAAAGTAGTGATATAGTAATTTAATAATTTCATTAACACTTGTTTCCATAAATATTGGTTCTATTTCTTTGGTGGCATCCCTATGTCAATGAAATATTTCTCAATTGATTTTTTTTCTTTTAGTTGTATCTCTATACTCTTGACCTTCCCTCTTTCTATAAAGGATGAATACAGTGGAACCACTAATGACTAATTACACCTAAATACAAGTAAACATACCTAATGACTACTTCATTCCTAACTCAGACAACCAGAACATGATTATTTATTATCACACTAAGATGACTTTCCCTATATTGTTGGAAACAGATGGCACTTTTGTCAACCAATTTTTCCAAGTGTGATGCTAAACCCATCCAAGAATTATAGTGTTTCACACATCAGATACATGGAAATGACTTTAGACATGGTTAAAACTAGCCACCAACATTGTCCTATCACATTATAATGTCAACTATGGTTTGAATATCCAAATATATGATGATCGTCAAGGACAATTCGAAAAAAAAAATTACTATTTTTAAAGGTAAAATCCGATGACAAGGCCAATTTTTTGGGTGGTGTCGGATGATTTCGTCAGCATCAAAAATGTCATCATTTTTTTCATAGTATTCCAGCAACGAAGTTTCAATGAACATGATGTTCATCATTGTTATAGTATCTTCATCAAAACTATTTGAAAACATGGGACTTTGGCCCATGAGTACCTTTTTGGACAGATGGTGTTTAGAATACTACCCAAAACCTCATTCCCTACAAGAAACCCTAACATGAAATCATCCATAAGAAACTTGAAAAGCATCCACTAGATTATCTCCAATTAGAAGGTATGCAGAAGCACTCCATGATGAGAAAGAAAGATAAGAGACAAGTGTTGTAGTTCTTCATAAGATGAGTTATGATTTACAAATGAGGAAATCATCCTCTATAAATATGAGACAAGCCTAGTGCCTCATCACTCTAAATCCACTAAAATAATAATAATCCATGATACAAGGTGGATAGTTCTCAAGAAGACCCCCAAAATATCCTCAAATTAAAAATGCAATGCTAAAACACCAAAACATCCCCTCAAAAGCCAACATCATGTGTGGGTGTATAGGACAATAAAGGGTGACATCATCTTCTGAAGGGGTACAATAGCTCCAATATTCATATAAATACCAAAATAATGAAAAATATCATCAAAATCCATCTCCCTCATCAATAGGGTCACACCTCATCATCAACCAACTGCCAACTCATCACCCACATGTTAGGTCAACTCAATGCAAAGTAACATCAATCTAATCATGATGTCAGCCTCCAAATGTGCAAGATCCAAGGTGAAAATTCCAATGTCATGCAAAATAAATGCTCAATCATCCCTCTGAAGGGGTATATCATCCTCAATAAGTGTAACAACATCCATGAAAACCCTAATGTCCTTAGGGGGTGCTGTAAATTTTAACCTTGTACAATATCTACTGCAAAATGATATTCAGAAAAGAACAGAAAAGATACAATGGAAAATACAAACATTACACAGAGATTTTTCACCTGGAAACCCAAACCGGGAAAACCAACATATATTATATTCATACAATGTGTTACATTGTTTATAATAAAATATACATATAGGAGCCAGCGGCATCCAAAACCCTAACCCAATGACCTGGATTAGTCCAAAACCCTAATTCCTTAATCGGAAATAGAAAACCATCGGCAAAAAACCATGTGCCGAAAAAACGACCTAATATCATGTAGTCCCGAAAATATGTCGGCCCGAAAAAAAAAAAAATCCGGGGGCGCTGCCCCCGAACCCCCATGCGGGGGGCTCTGCCCCCCTCTAACCCCCCTGCGCGCCCGGCACAAACGCTCAGACACTCCGTCTTGTGCAAATAATATAACACATACCCAACATTCTCCCACTTGTTGTTTTCTTTACACACAGGGGGTTACAGGGTTACATAGTCAACAATCCAGGGCATCAATGCCCATGGATCCTCTACACCAAGAGAACTTCTCAGTGCTCACATATTTTTTTAATGAATCTGCAACATTCTTCAAAGTGTCTACCTTCATCAGTGATACTTTGTTTTCTTCAATCATGTCTCTCACAAAGTGATATTGTACATCAATGTGCTTTGTCTTTGAATGATAAGCAGGGTTCTTTGCCAAGAAAATTGC
>SNQJ01S0049484.1:32626-47252 GCA_010110895.2 Picea sitchensis | reverse complement strand
TCAAAAAAAATACCCAAGTGAAGAGAGAGAAATCATCTATGAAGGTGAGTACATATCAAGCCTTATTGATTGAAGGTTTTGGGAATGGGCCCATGATGTCACTATGAATCACCCCAAGAGGTTAAGAATCTCTCCGTGCCTTCCCTTTGTCAAACTTTTTCTATGGATGCTTTCCAATAATGAATCCTTGACATACACCGCTTGTGAATTTAATAGTTGGCAATCCTTCTACCATGTTTTCCTTGCTGAGTTGATGCAAGTAATTATAGTTTAGATGGCCAAATATTTCATGCCATAACCTGCTGATATTATTATATTGTCACAGAAATACAGTGCTAATAGTTTTAGGAACAAAGTGGGAGAAGAAATAAAAACAAGAACCATGATCTGCAATTCCATGTGCAAGTTGTGAGCCTGTGGAAATGTTGGTAATCACTACGGAGTCCGGAGTGAAATCCACCTTCCTTCCAGAGCCGGAATGAGTGATCTGATTTATCACGGGAATATTTTCATACAGCGAGGGAACATGAAGCACATTTGTGAAGAAACCCCCTTCAAGATCAACAATTCCTTCTCCACACACCTTTGCGGGTGTAGCATCTCCCAAGTAAATTGGGCATCTGGTGCTTTCTTTGATGGAGGAAAATTCATCTTTTGATGAAGTCATATGATTTGATGCACCTGAATCAAGGATCCAAGCTGATGGAGTGGATGTGACAGCCATTAAATCATGACCATCTCATGCTCTCCCTCTCGTTCTATTATCATCTTTCTTCTTTGCATTTTCGGGCACCGTGAGATTGTGCTGCTGCAATTGCTTAGCCATCTCATTGATAGTCTTCCTCATGAAATTTTCTTCAGGATGAAAACCTTTGGAACAGTAGCTGCAAAGTTTTCTTTCCTTCTTCTTCTTACACTTAGACTCATAAGAGTTCTCTGAAGATTGTGAGGATCTCTCCTTCTTCGATTCAGGAAATTTACCCTTTCCTTTTTGCTTGTCTTTTCCACTGCTCTTTGGAGCATCAGTAGCCGCAAGTGCTTGGTTCTTGGAATTCTTTGATGGAACCCATTTGGACTAACTTATCTTTCTCTTGAGTCAATGCTACAATGAAATCATTCAATGGAGGAATTTTCCATGTTTCCTGAGTCAATTTAGATGCTTGAAAAGACAATACAAATACGGAATATTCAAGGCCTAATTTCAAGAGAATTGAAAGGATGAGATGATATTCCTCTTTCTTGACTCCACATGCATTAAGTTCAACGAGGAGGGATTTGAACTTGGTGAATAATTCTTGTAGGTTTTTGAAATGAATTGGACTTAGGGATATGAGTTCATTCTCCAGTTGATGCACTCTCATTGCATCCTGCTTGCCTAATAGTCCTTCCAATGTGGTCCAGACCACATTGGGAGTAGTGGCTCCACTGACATGAAAGAGGAGAGATATGGAAATTGATAGGCATATCAACCCAATTTCTTCATATAATTTATTGAAATACTTGATCTTCTCCGCTGCAGCAGTTGGTTCTTTCTCCGTTCCCATTGTTACCCTGTAAAGCCCTTTACTTCGGAGGAGCAGAGAGATCTTTGTATTCCATTCGAAGTAATTGAAAGGATTTAGAACAAGTTTTGTGGGCTGAGAGAGACGATCCATTGCTTATTTCTTCACCTCATGATGATCTATGCCTGCAAATAAAACCGTGTACAATCCACTAGATTCAATATAGCTATGATACCATGTAGAATTCATGTAGAAACCCCGATAGATCAAGAATTCTAGTTCAATTGAACACATACAATTTGCTCATTGCATCCTCCTTACTGAATAGTCCTTCCAATGTGGTCCACTACTGGGAGTAGTGGCCTTAATCGACATGAAAGAGGAGATATGGAAAGATGATCAACCCACTTCATATAATTTATTGAAATACTTGATCTCCACAGTAGTCGGTTCTTTCTCCGCTCCCATTGTTACCCAGTAAAGCCCACAAAACTCATTCTAAAACCTTTCAATTACTTCAAATGGAAGTAATTGAAAGGATTTAGAACAAGTTTTGTGGGTTGAGAGAGATGATCCATTGCTTATTTCTTCACCTCATGATGATCTATGCCTGCAAATAAAACCCCGTGGTAACAATCCAATTAGATTCAATATAGCTAGCGATACCATGTAGAATTCACATGTAGAAACCCCGAGTAGATCAAGAATTTGAAGTTCAATTGAAACACACATACAATTTGTTGATATTCAAGAGATGAGAGAAAGTTTTGGATCCATAAATCCAGAGAATTATATTAATCAAAATGAATATACATGATCAACCAAACTCAAAAAGAAGAGAGGAGGGTGAATATATAGAATTTCCAACATAGAAATTCCAGTCAAAAAAGCTAGAAAAAGATAAAATCGTTGTCATAGGCTAAGGGAGACCACATAGTTCAACCTAGAACACTAAAGACACATGTCACACACACTCATTAATTCCCACAATATTCAAGTGGTGTGCATTATCTCACTTAATCTCACTTAACTAACAAGAGCAGTAGTTCCAACTCACTTAACTGACCCGAATTAGCAATTACTAATAATAGTAAAGTGCAAAAAATCATTAATTAAGGAATAAATATCTCACCCAAAGAGGAGGTGTGCATTCCCAATAATGGATGAGTTAGTTTTTGCATGGGGATTGGGAATAAATCAAGAATAAATCAAGAAAACCAAGAAAATCAAGAACCAGGAGTTGAGTCTTGATCTAAAATAGCAGTTTTCCCTAAAATATATGGATGAGGCACCCTTATTTTCTATGTGGCCAAATTAGGTGAGTTAAAGTGTGATGGAATGCATTAAATCCAAGATCTAGGAGTCTAAGCTAGGTATAAACTAATGTAATTTAGGGTTATGCTCCAACAAAGGGTGGAATCCCATCCTTTAACCATGTCAATATGACTCCAAAGCACGTCCTCCATCATCAAGGTGTAACGCTCATCATCAAGTGGTGCCTCAGATGTGGGGTCTAACATCCATGTTGTGGGAAAGGTCCTGCAAATACAGAGAAGTATGCCCTCCAAGGTGCCAGTTTCCTAAATTCTTTTCAAATATAATCTAGAATAGGATCAACGAAGAAACACAATCACAAGGTACAAAAAAATTTTATCCCTGGAAACCCTCATGGGGAGAAACCCAACAAAACTTCAATACAAATCTCGTCACAATGCCAAGACTAATACCAAAACACTAAAGAATGTCCAAGACCTATAGTGGCTCTCCTTCTTGTAACTGCATCTATCTCCAAAATATGCACTTGTTGAGCAAACTCAGTGAGTGAGTGAATGAGGGGCCACCCTCTCTTATTTATAAAACATGAGGGGTGCTAGGGTTATGTCTCTCACTGCATCTAGATTTCTCCCAATAGTGATTAAAACCACTTTATTAAACCCTAAGGGATGACTTCTCAAATACCACTATATAAACATGGGATTGACCAATCCACAAAAGGGTATTTGGTCTATATAGGACTCGACATGATCAATCCATAAAATGAGATTTGATATATATGTACAACTCAAGTAGAATGTAATTATCTCTTCATAGTTACAAATATTTCAACACTCCCCCTCAAAAAGAAGGGGGTATTCTATTGACATAACCTAATACAACATCATTAGGAGAGAGAGAGAGAAAGAAGCAACATCATCAACATATGGAACACCGACCGGCACATCTATAAATCATCAAGTTTTTCTCATCATCAATAACATCATTCACAACATGGATTTGAGTACATCATCATCAACAACATAGAGGTTGATACAAATATCATCAACAACATGAGGGCTGACATAACATCAATATCAAATAAACAGGCAAAGTGAGGTTGGGGAAATAACAACATTTTGTGGTACTATGAAAAACCATCCTTACTGGACCTTCAGGATATGCCCATGAATCATAATATTCCCTAGGATATAAAATCCTGCAACAGAGCTAAATTTTACATGTGGTACTTTGACAGACCTTCCTTACCGAACCTTTGGGATCTACCTAAGAATCATATCATTACCTAGGATATAAAAATCCTAACAGAGCTACTACTCAATACAACTCGGGTATACATGCACAAGTACTGAAGACCTTCCCATCTAATCTTCGAGATCTGACTAGGGATGATCAATCCCTAGGCTATAAAATCCTAATGGAGCTACCCTGTGGTCAGAACAGTATCATCAAATATCTCCCCCTTTCGAGGAGTTCCTTCAAATGATTACCAATCTTGTCTCAACCGCCTCAAACTTCACACAAGATGTAGGCTTCTGTTAACACATATGAAACCTTTTCATATGTGCTAACATATTGGAGCTTTGTGGCTCCTCTTTGCATCATATCACAAATATAGTGATACTAGATTTCTATAGGCCGACTTACCGGAACACACACAAGGTTCTATGTCATCTTTATCCAACTCTAGTTATCACATAGAAACATGGTGGCTTCCATCTCCGGGGCCAGAATAGACATATCAATAACTTCCAAAGCCATATGGTTTTACAACTAGTGGAACATGCTGCAATTTATTCCACTTCTGTTGTGTTGAGAGAAATAATGGATTGTTTCCTATATCATGAATTCATATCAATTCTGACTGAAAACATCCTCGGGTGCTCTTTTCTATAAGAAACACTTCCACCCCACCGGACCAATATATCCATAGAGTCTCAAGTCATGATCTCCGTAAGATAACAGTATTCATATTCCAACATACCCTCTGGGATATACCATATAATGACTCAAGGTGTTCAAAAAATATATTTGGCCCAGTATTCATCAGATACATCAACTAACCAATAATATGTCTGTACAAATTAGCATCAACCACCGATGAAGTATATGTCAGGAGCTTCAATTTGTTTCCATGGGTGTAGTACCATGGATTTATATTCCAACATGTCAAACTCCTTCAATATTTCAACTGCATACCTCCCTTGGTCAAGGAAGATCTTCTAGGCTCTACCAAACTTCAAAACCTAAGAAATAATGCATCAAGCCTAGGTCTTCCATCCCAAATTTTGCATCAAGCTCCGATTCACATAACTGATGAGTTTTTTTTCTCCAATTAAGAATAATTCATATACATACATAAGAATTATAACTATCTCACCATAACCTTTAAGTAAAGGTTAGAATCATCTTTACCTTGGTAACCCAAGCTCACTGTGGAACTGGCTAATTCTCATATGTCAATCTCTAAGAGCTTACTTTTAATCAGATAGAGCTTTCTTCAATCTATGACATGAGTCTTTATGTCTCTTCAAGTTCAAACCTTGTGTTTGTTCTATGTCTCTTCTAATATCACCATTCATAGTTGCTATTTCACATTCATCCTGTAATCCTCTTCCACTTCATCTTGGCTCCAAAAGATATGATTTTTCTAATAGAAGTGTATCTGGCTGCAGGAGAAAATGTGTCTCTTGATAATCAATGCCTTCCTTTGAGAAAATCCAATTTTAGATACAAATATTTCTTTATTTTTTCAATTCTTCCATATGCAACATGTTTTATCTGTCTTGTATATCCATTTGAAGATACCACATATTTTGTCTCTTGGTCCTAACTATTTCCTATACATCATTCTTTTTATAATGGACTGGTATTCTTCCATCATGAATTCACCCATTCTTTCTTTTGAGTGACTTCTTCAAATAAAGTAGGTTCCTTTTTTATGAAATCACACATCATCAAGGCTTTCATATAACTGTAGAATGGCTTAGGTTTCTTTCTTTGTCTCTACATGGTCCCTTCTGGAGCACTATACTTATCTCCATATTGAATAAGTTCCCTATCCCAGGTTGGTTTTCTCTTGTGGGATATCGTCATATGGTGAGGTTCTTGAGATTATATCATATCATAATTTTTTGGAATCTCATCATCAAGGGTATCTGTAACTTCCCTCAGCTGTGTCTCTTCAACCTCGAGCTACAGTTCTTCATACCTCTTCAAGTTGGAATTTCCTTGATATTTTGAGGTATTGAATATTCATCAAAGGTTACATCTTTGTTGATATCAATATGATGGTAAAATGGTATGTAAATTATGAAGGCCTTAGAGACCTCACGCGATTCAACAAATATTCTTTCCTGAAGGATACAACTTATTTCTCCTTTCTTTTGGAATGTGTACAAACACTAGACAACTAAAATATTTTGAGATGGATTACTCATTTCTTTCTAGAGAACATTTCTTCTGGCTTTTGAATCCAAGTGCACCATGGGATAATATGTTTCTACATAAATTGTTGTTCTTTGCATACTAAACCCATATAAGTGCATTGGACGATTCTGATCATGGATAATAGTCTTCACTTCTACCATTATTATTCTATTCTTTCTTTATACACCGCTTTGTTGATGATTATAGGGAGTGGTGAGATCCTTCTCAATCCCTACATCTTTTCAAAAGATTCCAAATTCATTTAAAGTGTGTTCTCCTCTATTATCTAACCCGAGTATAATCTTTATTTCAGAGATATTTTCTACCAAGGCTTTGAATTCGAACTTCCTATAGTACTTCCTTTAATTTCAAGAAATAAACCCAAATTCATGGCAATAATCATCAATAAATGACACACGGTATACATGCCCACTTAGATAGGTTGATGGAATTGAACCACATACATCGGCGGATGAGATCCAAGATTCTCAGAGATAAGCCCACTGGCCACCTTTGGGAGCATTCTATGTTCTTTCCCTAGAACATCCCCAGATACACCTTCATGGTCACCCTGAATCCTCAGCAACCTCAGAATCCACACCTTGCTTACATATGAAGGATTTGTATTTGATGTGATCTAGTATTATATGCAAAAGTTCACATGGAATCTTAGTGGGAGGAGTCAAGGTTGTATCCGATGACCTTTAACTTATACAAGCCACCTTCTTTTCAAATAACGATTACTTCTTCCATGGTTTTTTCCTTAGGGCCACATAAGAACTTCTCACCATCTAAGTGAATGCAACCCTAAAATCTTTATTATCTAGAGTTGGGATAGAAAGTAAGTTCTTTTTCAAACTTGGTACATAGATTACATCCTTCATCTCCTATATCGAGTTCCCCTAACTGCTATTTTGTAAGTGGATTCTCCCATTCCTTTATAGGGTACCGAGTAGTCATTTTCAAGTGAGACTTTCCTGGGAAAGTCATTTTCAAGTATACAGAGAGAATGTCTCTCTGACTTGTAATGTTCTTAGAAGAACCACTATTTATGAGCCAAGTATCCTCTCAGGTATCATAGATCCCGAGAGGGTGGAAAACAAAACATAATCTCAATCTCTTCTTTGGTATCATGTTTGGGTGGTTCATCATCTTCAAATGCATGGTCATGATATATATTTTGTTTATTTATATCTCTTGTATTCCTCTGGTAAACATTTAGCAATGTGTCCTTTTTTATCATAATGATAACATTGATAAGAGGAGAAATATTTTTCTTTTATTTTCCTTTCCTGAATTTTTGGAATCTCCTTGAGGGTTGTGATTCCTTTATGGAAGTAAGTAAACCCATTTGGGTGAGATTATTTATGAAAATTGGTTATGGATCTCCTTTTGGAAATGAGACCTTTTCTTTCCTCCTTTAGTATGTGAAGCTAAGGCTTGATCTTCATCCCTTAATAGTATGGCTTATCAGTTTGCCACTCTTGCTTCTTCTTGAACACATTCTTCCCATAGACTATCAAATTGGAGTTTATATTTTCTTGCACATATAGTTTGGATGAAGGCATCCCAAGGTCTTGTGAGACCATTAAGAGATGTCATTATAATTTCGTATTCATCTAGGTTGTCTCCAATTTCTTTTAATTGTTCCTTGAATTGAGAAACCATAGAGAAATAGTTATGAATTGTTTCTCCTTTCTGCATCTTTGTATTCTTGAGTTGGGTTCTCAAGTTCATCTTATGGTTGATGTTCTTTCCTTCATACATTCTAGTTAGGGCATCAAACATCTCTTTTGGAGTATTCTTAGAATACACTTGATGTATCAAGTGATATTTAATGGAGTCTACAATGATCCTTTTGGCCCTAACCATATCCTTATTGTACTTTTCTTTGGTTGCTTCTTCTTTGGGTTCCAATACATTTTCTTTTATGAATTTTGCTAGTTCATTCTCTTCAAGAATGAGTCCAATAATGTACTTCCAGGAACACAATTTTTCCACACCTTCTGACTTGTCAACAAGCTTAGTGCTTGCAAACATCTTGACTTGGAGCTAGGAAAATGATCAGAAAATGAAAATGGTCAGAAACTGAATTTGATCTTACTAGGAGATGCACTAGGCTGAGGCGAGTAGGCTGGAGCTATCTCTTTTAAAAATATCCAAGTTTTACCCCTTGAAACTTGACCTACGCAAATCTAAACTGGTACTTCTTCTATTGTTTCTGGTTTCCTGGTTTTCTGGTACCAATCAAAACTAGGGTTTGACTTTCCAGAGTCTCTAGCCACTAAAAAGGTGCACTCAAGATGCCAAATGGTATGTTAGGGTAAGGCGCACTTCCTGTTATCTTTTTAGCTCGAGAGGTACTCCACATGTTTGTCTTGTATGCGGAAGTAACCTTTTACCTACACTACTAGACACTTGACTTTGTAATGGTTTTTTATAAAGTTGTGATAAAGTGGTTCTTTTATGTAAGTGAATTTTTAATAAAGTGTATCTTCTAATATTAAAGTGACTATATCTCATAAAGTGCACTTATGTTATAAAGTGAAAATGTACTTTAATATTTTAAAGTGATTTATTTTGGAGGGAATGAATCATGGCCCTTGATATTTTAAAGGCAAGATTAGATCTTGGCCATTATATATAGGGTTGGAGAAGGTGAAGAGTCACTTTCATATTATAAGAGAATACCTAGGGTAGTGTGCAAGACACATTGAAAAAGAGTTTGAGAGATTTTTGAGATAGCTTGAGAGAGGAAAGTGATGGCAGATAAGAGGGAACATTTACCAAGAAGAGAGTGGGCATGTTTCCAAATAAATTTCTAAGAGAATATTGTTGTAGCTACTGCTGATAAAGAATTTCATACTTTACAGTCTGTACAGTCCATACAACAGGCTGGGAGGGCACAGATTTTGAGGCAACATTGCTTCACACAAATCGAGGCATATTTTATAGTGTTTTATGCTGGCGAAGATGATGTTTTTTAGTGTTGTCTTTACAGATATGATTTGGCACTGATTTTGATTATTGTTTAGATGGTTCATACAAGTTGTACAACCAATTCTGGGCACATTTTCCAAGGCAAAAATTTGGGACAGTTTTGGGTGTTGTAAGTTATTTTTCTCTTGCTGGAAATTGTATTGTTGTTATTGATATGTACTTTCCTGAAGCTAAATACATCTCTCTCTCATTAGGTTTCCCCACATTGGGATTTTCCTTGGCATTGCCTAAATTTCTGTGTATTTCATGGTTGAGTGATTGTTGTTCATTGTGTTTATTCTACTGCAAAAATTTCTTAGCAATGTGTATTTATGCTTATGGTAATTTATGAATGTGGGTTTATAAATTTCATAGTTCATAGAAGATAATTATCTCTAGGTTGCTACGTGTATGAAAGAATATTTATAAGGATATTTTACCATTAAATTTCTCCACTTCTGTATATGGTTTTTAGTTAGAAATTCCCTTCCAATAAAAATCTCTAATTTTCTTGTACAACAACAGTGACATTTTTGGTTACCCAATTAAAGGTGCTCTATTTAGTCAAGCTATGATACCATGTTAAGTTTAATTATTTTCAAAGATAATAGCATGAATAGGATCACTGAAAGAAACACAATCGCAAGGTACACAATATTTTATCCCGGGAAACCCTCATGGGGGAGAAAACCCAACAAAAGCATCCTTAGTATAGATTGCCAATACAATGACAAGACTAATACCAAAACACTAAAGAATGTCCAAGAATGAGCATGTGCCTCTCTCTCCTTCTTGTAATTTGATCTATCTCCAAAATATGTGCACTTGTTGAGTGACTGAGTGACTAAGTGAATGAGGTGCCATCCTCTCTTATTTATACTAGCTGAGCGACGCTAGGGTTATGTTTCTTCACCAAGAAGGGATGACTTATCCCAATAGTGGTTAAAACCACTTTATGAAACCCTATGGGTCAACTTATCAAATACCACCATATAAACATGGATTGGCCAATCCACAAAAGGGGATTTGGTCTTATACAGGACCCTACATAATCAATCCACAAAAATGGATTTGATCTATATAAAAATAACTCAAATATAATTAGAATATTCTTCGTAGTTACAATATTTCAACACAAGGGTCCACAAGCCATATAAATCATTCCAATTAAGCCACATATAATAAGAGAACCACCTAAACATGTGCATCAAACCCCCCTTTTTAAACTAATAAATGCTCAAAGACCTTATAAAATTTTCCTAATTTAGGTATTGGAGGGGTGTGAAGGTGCCTTATTAGGTTAATCGATCCCCAAGTAAAGGGTGTTTCCAAAGGAGAACCTATCTAAGTCATGTAGTGAGTGTGAGGTGGATTTGGGGCAAGGCTTATAGCCATCGGGTCCTTGACATATAAGGGTTTGTATTGTCTCATTTATGGGTTCCTTTGTAGAGGGTGTGTTTCCCTTCATCCATAATGCAAAACTTTTCCAAGCCCTTTTATTTCCATTAATTGATTAAGGTCCAAAACATTGAGTACTGTGTGCAATGGAAATTAAAAAGTAACACAATTCCACTTGAATATAGAAACACAAAGAGTGACATATGCAATGGAAAGTAAGGGACACCACAAAATGCATTTCCTCAACAAGCGAGACATTTACTAATTATGTGATTTCGTTTTTAGGTACTTCATTTTTTGAAGAAGTGTTTTATTGTTCCCCGGACCTAAGGGTTAGGATATAGAAGGATGATATTGAATTTTATCTTTTTCTAGCTACAATACCTCTAGGCCTTTATCCCCTTCTTCCCATGAAATGAGGTACAATCCCTTCTTGGGTCAATGGATATAGAAACCAAAAAGATGAGGAAACTGAGGGGAAGAAGGATGGAAGGTAGTAAGTATGGATGGGAATGGTATGATGACCCTTCAAGGAACTACTTAGTAGAAACCCTTTTCCTGAGGGTTTCCAACTTGCTAGGACACAATGACAACCACCAAGGAAAAATTAGGAAAAAGGTATAATTTCCAAGAAAACATTTTATAATCAAGAAAGGATTCTTTGCAACATGTTCAAATGATTCAAATATTAAAGTGAAACTTACCATGACACCAAACTTGTTACCTCAGGAAGCAAGACCCATTGTCTTCTGGGACCAAGTTGATGTAGTGGTTTTTTCTATGATGATGGTGACGAGTAGTGACGAACAAGAATAGGAGGGCCCTTACGGGATTTGTTGCTCAATCTTACTCTCAGTACTCCATGTATGCTACCCGTGGGCCTTGAGACATGATCTCCTTAGTTATACCTATACTAGGGGGGTAATAAGAGGGAAATGGTGAGGAAATTTCCTTACCAATTTAATATTTTTTTATTTATTTTTTTTACTAGGGGAATCGACAACTCGCGGTTCTCGTACTCATGTGACATGGGGTCGATCCCCGTTGGCTACCACTATAACCCCAGGTGCAACCACCCAGCCCGCAAGAATGGCGCACGAGTAAATCCAGGTGAGAATCGAACATGACACTTCATTTTACAAATTTCCTTCCATTTACACGGCACTTGCCAATCCGTCTACACCCGTGCAGGCCTTACCAATTTAATATTCAAGAAAACCCAGATTTCCCATTTTTCCCATAATTTTAGTTAATGAAGGAAGTTGGTAGTTGAACTACCAGCTTCCCACAGTTATGAGAAATAATGGGGAATTGTACCAAAAATACCTTGCCTCATAAGCATAGATAGAAAAGTATCCATCTGGAGACTTTTGAATTGACCCCGAATTTGGGGGAGAATTGACCCACGAAATCGAGAGAATGAAAATATGGGTGAAGAGAACATTTCAAAAAATGCCTCTGGTTCATAGAAAAACTGACGAGATTCAATTCCTCTGTGTTCTGAGTTATAAATAGTGAGTAAGAGTATCTAAAACAATCTGATAAATGAGGCTATGAATTTTGGGTGTTTATTTGTGTAAGCTAACTATTGTGACTCCTTGAGTCAATAACAAGCCCCCTTACTCGGTAGAATTGGAGATATATCTTTTTAACTTATGTTGATGAAGGAGAGTGGTATTCATCTTTATACTTCTGTTATTGAGTGAGAATTTTCCCTCATGGCATCATGTTCTGGCTAGGGGATGGCTAGTTGCAAGGATAGACAAGAGATAGTTGTGTCTATGGTTGGGTGGAAAGGGTCTCACCCATCAACAATTTCCAATCTATCTTAAATTCTCATATAAGTGTTTCAATTTTTTTATATGCCATGATATGTTCCTTGATACTATGAAATTTATGTTTTTTTCATATGAATAATTTAGTATTATGTTCAAGTAGTGAAATTGTTGCTCCATGTGCTTGCCTAATTGTAAAAGATGAAGTGAATCATGAAAAATAGATTATGTTGTTTTCCTTCTAACTATATCTATTTTTAAAGGCTGATGTAAGTAATTATTTGTAACTATAAGTAAGAACAGATTGTTGGTTGGGCATTTGCAGCCCATTTGTATGAATAAACCTCATGTGTTAGTAGGGAAGACTAAGCTGTTAAAGTCTTCACAAAGCATCTGAAGATAAAAATGAATAATTTCTATTAAATGACTGTCGCTCCCTATATTACTGGCATTGTAGATCATTTATGGAAGGTGACCATTCCCTGGTTAATGGTCAAGCCTTAAGGCATTCTTGGAAGGCTTATTTGAATGCTAAATAATATGTGGAAGCATGAGTAAAATCCCTTAACTTCTAGCCAACATGATAAGCTTGAAAAGGGGGAGAATTCTAATGACAGATTGACCATAATTGTGGTCTCATAATCCTAGGCTATCTAGTTGAGAGGATAACATATTTAACATGAGGAATGTATGGAATAAAATGAAATCAAGAATTATGTGTTTTATTTTATTTAAAGGAGAAAAAATCCATAAATTTTGTGATGTGCACATATATTTGTTTTGCATTTAATTTATGTCTTATTAATACATGATAAGAATATAGTTCATACCCTAATTTACTCTATAAAACTATGTCCAAAGGTAAAGACTTGAAATGGTGGCTTTTTCCTTAATAGTAGTAAAGAATTTCTTGATTTTAGGTGGGCAATAAGTCCTGGTAAAAATAGAACTTTCACTGTGGGAAGTTTTATTCACAAGACATTTAATTTTTTGGAAGGAAAATCGAATAAATAAATATATGAGTATATATATTTTAATATGGTTTCATGAGAAAAATTTGCATGGTGAAAGGGGGTTGGTACCTCCTGGTAATTATTTACAATCACCATTTATTTGTTAGAAAAACATGATCGCGGAGCAATAAAATAAAAACAAATGCAAAAATAAAACATAGAAGATACACAATGCAATAGAGACATATATATGTGGTTCACCCAGAGTGGAATACGTCCACCATAGAAATTTTCAGGTCCTTCATTTTTATTATCCAACAAATGAAGGGATACAACCTACAACACACCTGTTGTAACTTCCTCTTCTTTCTCTCACAGTCTCCTCTCTCAGAATACAATATTCACAATGATGCATAGCCACAATACATTTCCCTCATAAAATATGGTTTCCTTCTAGGGAAAAAAACCATAACATAACTTCTAACATCAGATCTACGACCTTATAATAAATGATCCATATTTACTCTGAAATTACAATATACATTTACAAGGAAATTTTTCCTTTGGGGAACATTTCCCCCCGGACCCTGAAGGGGGCGGGAATTCCCCCCACATGGAGGGGTGTGCAATATTTTGGGGTGTACAGTCTTCATGGGGTATAAACATGGCTGGAAACAAATACCTATGAAACAAGAAGATAATCAGGCTCCACAACCAACAATCTCCCACTTGGAGACTGACCACACCAACTCCATTGTTGTTGTACTTACTGGACTATACTCCACCTTGGGCCTGGAAAATTTATCATCTTCACCTTCATTCTTGAAGACCAACTGAAACTGATAAGAAACTCAATTTCTTCTTGGTTACTCCCTTTGTTAACATGTCTGTGGGATTTTGGCTAGTGTGTATCTTTTCCAACTTCAAATGTCCATCTTCTAAGGAAGATCGTATGAAATGGTACCTGAGTTGTATATTATTAGTCTTCATATGGAAGGTTGAGTTCTTTGCAAGATGAATGGCGCTCTCATTGTCACAATAGAACCTGTTATTCTCTTGCTTCTTTACCAATTCCTCCATAAACCTCTTTAACCAAATCATCCCTTTACTAGCCTCTATAGCAGCAACATACTCTACCTCTGTTGTTGAAAGTTCAACAACCCTTTGCGGTTTCAAAATCCAACTTACTGTTGTTCCACCTATAGTAAAAACATACCTTGTGGTTCTCCTCCTACTATCTTTATCACCTACCATATCTGAATCAACATATCCCTGTAGAACAGTGTTTGAACCTCCAAAACATAATGCATGAGTA
>SNQJ01S0049484.1:1608-22536 GCA_010110895.2 Picea sitchensis | reverse complement strand
AAAATGAAAATGTCTCCTTGGTATATATAGGAGACTAGGAGGTTTAATGGCCTAAAGCTGACATAAATAAAATAACATTACTAATCTAAATTAAAACTAATGGCCTAAAGCCGACATAAATAAAATAACATTACTAATCTAATATGCCCCAATTAAGTGGTAATGAGCCAATATTAGGGCTTAACACCTTCTACACGTTATCTATAAATATGGATATACAAACTTAATTCACTTTCCAACTTCCCTGTTGAAATTATATTTTTTCTTATATCTGTAACATGTCTTACCTCTTTCAACAACCACTGGTTTCCATTCCTTTTCTTTATTTTTACCTTTCCCATTCCAACATTTTGCATGGTGCATCATCACCAAAATGAACCTATCCAAAATCACCTTGAACATAATCTAGAAAATGTTTCCTATGGGGTGTGGAATGAAATGAATCCCATGAATCTAATACCCAAGACTCAGAAATATTATCTCCAGAAAGAATCAAAGCATCTTGTAACACATCACATGTTACATTTGCTTCCTAATTTTTCTCCTATTGTCCATCTCTTTGTTTCTTTGAAGCTCTGCAGTCTTTATTTAGCTATCCTTTCTTCCCAAAATTCCATAACTCTATCTTTCCCAGTCTGGATTTGGATCTTCCCTTCCTACAATTCCTGTTTTTCCATGATCCCTTTCCTCTATCCTTTTGTTTTCCCCTATTCTCTATGTTTAACGAATTACTTGATGTCTCAACTGTGTTTTTCCATCGCATTTCCTCGCTAAGGATAACACCAACAACATCATCAAATTTAAAGTACTTGAACCAGAGATAGAGTTACTTACAACCATGACCAAGTCGTTCCAACTTTATAGCAACGAGCACAAGATTAGAAGAGCCCTGACCTCATCATCAAATTCCACTTTTACAAAACTTCATTGATTAGTAACCATATTAAATTCATTTAAATGATATGGAATAGACCCACCTTCTCACATATTCATATTAAATAATATCTTCATTAGAAACACCTTATTGGATGCTGAGGTTTTTCATACAATTTATCCAATGTGTCCATCATCTCCTTCGTTGTCTTTTCTTTTGAAATATTGAAATCCACCGATGTTATCAGGCTCAACCGTATCATTCCTAGTGCCTTTTTGTCAAGAACCTCCCATTCTTCATCCTTCATGTTCATATTTTTCTTTGCTATTCCACCCAATGGTAGGAATTGATCCTTCTGATATAAATAAATTCCATCTACATATTTCATAAGTGGTAGTTTTGGCCGTTAAATTTATAGACCCTAAAATTTCCATCTTTTGCCATTGCTCCCACTAAAACCATAAACCCTCTTTTCCTGTGAGTTACCTTTCACTCTGATACCAGTTGTTAGAAAAACAGGATTGCAGAGAAATAAAATAAAAACAAATGCGAATATAAAACACAGAATATACACAATACAATAGAGACACAGATATACTTGGTTCACCCAATGTGGGCTACGTCCACCAAAGAAATTGGCAATTCCTTTCTTTTTATTATCCAACAAATGAAGGGATACAACCTACAACACACCCACTGTAACTTCCTCTTATTTATCTCACAGTCTCCTCTCTCAGAATACAATATTCACAATGATGCATAACTACAATACATTTCCCTCATAAAAGAGGGTTTCCTTCTAGGGAACAAATCGCTAACATGACTTATACCATCATATCTGTGATGTTATAATGAACGGTCTAGATTTACTATGAAATTACAATATACATTTACAAGGCAATTTTTCTTTCGAGGGCCCTCTTTCCCATGAACCCCATAGGGGGGGCATCCCCCCCCCTGCAACCCCCCCACATGGAGGGGTGTATAGTCTTGATGGGGTATAAACACAGATGAAAACAAATACCTATGAAACAGGAAGATAATCAGGCTCCACAACCAGCATTATTTTCTTAATAAGCTTGAATATTAAGAGGAGGAAGTATCATATTGTAAACCATGTAATTATATTATGTGCACGTGAGTGCAGAAGATCAAAATACCCTTTTTCTAGGAAAATAAATAATTTTTGGTAAATTATCGGTCATATGAATTTGGATTGTACAAAGGTTAACTCTGTAACCCTAGAGAAATTTTTGTTAGTGTATTTTGTTATTATTTTCAATGCCTAAGAATTACCTTTCTCTCAACATTTAAAAAAATATTAAACCCCACTAGAGTATCGAGCACTGGAAGATGGATAAGTAAGGCGCATGTGCTACATGATATACCCAGGGGACGGTTAAATAAAATATAAACATTATATAAAATAGTATTAATAAACCCCATCGGAGTTATCAAGCATCGGGACATGGAGAAGGGAAGGTGTGTGTGACAAGTGATATACTTGGGGCTGATATAAAATAGTATTATTAAACCCCATCATAGTTATTGGGCACTGGAAGATGGATAAGGGAAGGTGAGTGCGACAAGCGATATACCCAGGGGCTGATATAAAATATTATTATTAAACCCCACCAGGATATCGGGCACCGGTAAATGGAGAAGGGAAGGTGTGTGTGACAAGTAATATATCCAGGGCTGATATAACATAGTATTATTAAACCCCATAAGAATTATTAGGCACTGGGATATGGAGAAGGGAAGGTGCATGTAATAAGTGATATACCCAGGGGACATTTTAAACACATTATAAACCAATTTAATAAACCCTCGGTGCATTATAATATAAAATATTAATATTAATCCTCCCACGAGGACATTGATTTTGGGGGAATAGGTAAAAAGGGCATGTTTGGTAGGTGATACCCCTGAGGCCAATTAAATAAATTATAAACAATAAACCTTGTTGGGATGTTGGGACCCAAAAAGAGAAAGGAAAGTAAACTTTTGGTATTCATCGAGCCGATGAAATAGATTAAGGAAAAATTTTAGTACATGGGGTATTAAATTAATGTGGATTAATTAATAATAATTTGGATCAAATAAATAAAATCCTAAGACAGAGGATTTTAATGTAATGTTGTTTAAATTAAATTAATAAAATTATAAGGTGAGCAATGTGTTGTACCTTGGTACGGTGACACGTAAACCTACCACGCCACATACTTTCCACATATGCTAACATGTATCTTCCTCGTGTGATTCCATGTCCCGTACCACGTGGTAGTGTATGGGCTTGTTATTCTTAGTAAAATATTTAAAGGGCCATAACTTTTCATCCGGATTCTGGATCGAGGAAAATTTATATCATTGGAAATCTCTTAACAAGTAGAAGATGATGGTGCCCTCGAAAATAGGTTTCAATATGGATAAGGAAAAGAAAATTTTTGATGCCAAACCCCTTTAAGATAACCTAAGGGGAAGGTAGGTTACAAAGTGGTATCAGAGTGAGGTTACATCACTTGGGATATATGGGCTCAAGAATTTCAATGATAACAATAAATGATAAAAGAGCTAGTTTAATTCAAAAGAGTTTATATAAAGTATTAAAAGGGATAAGACATATTTTTACCCTTCTTAGTTGCTTGAATTTTGCATGACATAACTTATTATTTTGGCTTCTTGAATAAAGTTATGCAGAAAAGTATAGTGTTGATTGTACTCTAATAAATAATGTTGAGTGATGTGTGCATGGGAATGTAATTTCATTTAAGGGTTGTGTATGCCAATTAATACCTTGCCTAGGAAAAATTTTGATATTTATAAAATGATATTTTGAATATTCAACTAATAGTGGTGTTTGCTTCAACACATAAGGAGTCACAATAATAAGAGAAATGGTAACCTATCCTGGGATGGAAGAGACATCCCATAACAAAGAAGAAGATTCATATGAGAGGAGGAGGATGGAAACTCCTCCAAACCTAGCATAAACTATAAGGAGCCTAATTGCTAAGATTCAAATCTTTAAGGATGATAATGAAAATCTCATCAAAGATCAAGAAAAGTAAATTGAATTAAATGAAACATTGTTGCAAAGCCTATCTGATATCCAAATATAGTTTCAGCATGCACCAGTAGCTAGTGATATTGAGAGGATTCAGTCCAAGAAGACACAAATCCCACCAAAAATTCAAAAGCACGGTCCAAGAAACAACAATATAGAGAAAATTATCTCGAATAAATCACAAAAGGGTTCCAAGAAGCATGCATCCAGTAGGGATCATCCAAGAAATACCCCAATGAGAAGCTGGATAGAAATAAGTAATTGTCTAGTGATGAGGTCAGTTCATATTCCCAAAGAAAGAGGAAGAGGAAGAATCATTCAAAGAGTTCCATGCCCGATGAATTCAAGAAGTCCAAGCCACCTACTTTTGATGGAGAAACAAAAAAGGGGGAAGAAGTAGAGGCATGGTTATTGGGCTTAAATAAATACTTCAAGGTACATGAATATTATGATAACATGAAGGCCAGAGTATCCATATTTAACCTAAATGGAAAGGCCTCCATATAGTGGGAAGATATTAAAAATGTAATAGGTATACATGAGAGAAATCTAACTTGGAAGCAATTTGAGGAATGCTTCAGGAAAAATTACCTATCTAAGAGGTACTATGATGAAAAGATAAGGGAGTTTGATGAACTCAAGCTAGGCCAGCTCACTATGGAAAATTATGTGAATATATTTCTTGAGTTGTTGAGGTATGTACCTTACATCAAGGATGAGAAAGTGAAGATGAAACATTTTCTTAGTGGGATGCCACAATATTTCCAAGATCAAATTGAATTTAATGATCCAAAAACACTTGAAGACACCATAAGAAAGGAAAAGTGTTGCTATGATCGATCCAAGCATGAGATGGAGCACAATAAGGTGTGGAAGAAAAATAAAACGATGGGACTCAAGAGGAAAGGATTCAAATCCTCAATATTTAATAATTAGGGAAAGAATACCAAGTCAAGTTTTCCAACCAGAAGTGCACAACACCAAAACTTTCCCACCCAAAGTGAGAATAAGACTTATGGACCAGCAACACAAAATTTTGAAGACCCAAAGAAAGGGCCACTAAGATGTTGGGGGTGTGGAGAAGAGAATATGTTGAGGGACTTCCCTCATAGAAAGAATAATAATATAAGGGTCTATAATATTCAAGAGGCCACTACAATCAATGATGTGGCCAAGAGTATCCCACAAATCTATGTAGCGGTTGAGAATTGGCAAGAAGATCACCAAACTTTAGTGGTGGAAATAGAAGGTAAACTTGGCAACCACTCTATTTCATGAACCTGGGTATAATTTGAGTTACATTTCTCCACAAGTTGTTGAAGCATGTGTTTTAAAAAAGGAAAAACATAAGAATTCATGGTTGGTATAGCTATCCACATGGACCAAAAGGAAGGTAATTGAAGTTATTAAAGTATGCCAATTTCATATGAATGGGCTTTCCAGACAAGAAATCCTAAATATACTTCCATTGGGCTCATATGATTTGTTGATTGGCATGGATTGGTTGATTTCTCATAAATCCAAACTAGATTTTTATAACAAGAACTTAGAGTGTGAAGATGAGGAAGGAAACAAAATAACCTTATAGGGAGTGTAGAAACATATATCTGTGAGATAGATTTCAACACTACAAGTAAATAAGTGTTGTAGAAAAGGATTCCCATTATATTCCCTACAAATGTTATAATTAGCCAAAAATGATAAGCCTAGCATTGAATATCATCCAGTGCTAAGGGAGTAGAAAGATGTATTTCTGGAAGATATATTGGGCTTACCTCCCAAGAGGGACATTGATTTCTCAATTGAACTCATGCCAGGAGTACTACCAATATCTAGAGCACCTTATAGAATGAGCACACCTGAGTTGGTGGAAATTAAACTATAGCTAAAAGAAATGTTAGAGAAAGGACACATACGACCTAGTGTGTCTACCTTGGGAGTTCCTGACTTATTAGTTAAAAAGGAATATGGCACACTTGGATTGTACATTGAATAGACAACTTAATAAAATGAATATCAAGAATAAGTAATCGCTACCAAGGATCGATGATCTCTTTGATCATTTGAGAGGAGATACAATATTCTTAGAAATAGACTTGAGGTCCAGATACCATCAAGTAATAATTAAACATGAGGACATCTACAATACTTCCTTCAGAAAAAGGTATGGGCACTATGAGTTCTTGGTGGTGCCATTTGGACTTACAAATTCACTAGACCCCTTTATGTTCCTAATGAATAGTATCACTAACAAATATTTGGAAATATTTGTATTAGTGTTCATTGATGACATATTGATTTATTCCAAGAACAAGGAGGAGAATAAGGAGTGTCTTAGATTAGTGTTGCAAGTGTTAAGGGAACAAAAATTGTATTCCAAAATTAGTGAATGTGATTTATTTCAAAAATAGGTCCATTACTTGGGCCTTGTTATTTATGAGGAAGGAGTAGTAGTGAACCCTAAAAATATTAAATCCATCATGAATTGGCCTGCACCAAAAGATGTGACAGAAGTGAGGCCATTCATGGGCTTGGATGGGTATTATAGAAGATTCATACAAGGGTTCTAAAAATTTGGTCACCCAATCACTTCACTTCATAAAAAAGGAGTGAAATTTGTTTGGAAAGTAGATTGTGAAACTATTTTTTAGTAGTTAAAGTCTCACACCCATACACTTATTCTGAATATTGTTGATCCAAATAAATATTTATTAGTATGTACAAATTCTTGCAACGAGGGACTCAGAGGGGTTTTGATGCAATATGGCCATGCAATCGGTTATGAGTCAAGAAAATTGAATGAACATGAGACTCATTATGTGACTCGTGACTTAGAACTTGCTGCCATAGTGCATGCTATAAAGATGTGGAGACACTATATTTTGGGAAGAAAGTTTGTACTCATAACTAACCACAATGGGATGAAATATCTATTTGGCCATCCCAAATTGAATTCTATACAAGCTAGATGGATGGCTTTTATCAATGAATTTGATTTTGAAATCCGACACATTAAATGTAAGGATAACCGAGTAATAGATGAGCTTGGCAAAAGTATGCAAATCATTCACATGGTTTCCATAAGCACATGTGAATCATATATCAAGGAAAGAATTAGAAACGAACAAGAAGAATATGAACACTTCAAGAGTGTAAAAGCATACTTGGAACATGAGACAAATAGGACAAAGTATAATGGATACTAGCTGTTAGAGAATATTTTATTGACCTACAAGAGAATATTGTATGTCCCATTTTTAGCTAACTTGGACAGGCTCATAATGGATGAGATTCATAAAATCCCATATTTTGTGTTAAAAAAGAGGATCACATAACAATAATACAAACCATATGTGGAAATAAAACATAGAAGATACGCAATACAATAGAGACATAGATATACGTGGTTCACCCAAAATGGGATATATCCATAAAAATGAAGGGATACAACCTACAACACATATTTTGTAACTTCCTCTTCACTCTCTCAGATTCTCCTCTCTCAGTTACAATACAGTTTCATAAAAGCTACACCACTACAATACAATTCCCTCGTACATAAAAGAGGGTTTCTTTCTAGGGAAAAAACCTTAACATAACTTGTATCGTCATATATGAAACCTAATGATGAACAATTCAGATTGACTATGAAATTACAATATTTTACAAAGCAATTTTCCCAAAAAATTCTCTTTAGGGGCGCTACTCCTGAACCCCCACTAGGGGTATCCAATGAATTTATCCCCCCCCCCAGACCCCCTAGTGATATATGTTGGGGGGGGGAACTCCCCCCAAACCCCCCCATAAAGAACTAGGATGAAAACATGGATGAAACAAGACCTCTAAATTAGGAAGATAATCAAGCTCCACAACCAACAATCTCCCACTTGGAGACTAATCACAACAACTCCACGATTGTTGTACCTGCTGCAATATGATCCACCTTGGACCTAGAAAATTTTCCATATTCACCTTCATGCTTGAAGGCCAACTCAAACTAAGTAGGAACTCAGTTTCTGTCTAGTTACTACCTTTGTTAACATGACTATAGGATTCTGGATAGTATGTATCTTTTCCAACTTTAATTGTACATCTTCTAAAATGGATCGTATGAAATGGTACCTCAGTTGTATATTTTGGGTCTTATAAAGGAAGGTTGAGTTATTTTCAAGATGAATGGAACTCTGGATATCATAGTACAACCTTTTATTCTTCTTTTTCTTTCCTAATTCCTCCATAGACCTCTATAACCAAACCATCTATTTGCTAGCCTTTGTAGAAGCAACATACTCTACTTCCATTGTTGAAAGTGCAACAACCTTTTGCAGTTTTGAAATACAACTTATTATTGTTCCACCTACACTAAAAGAATACCCTATGGTGCTCCTCGTGGTATCTTTATCACCTTCCATATCTAAATAAACATATCCATGAAAAACAATGTTTGAACCTCCAAAACATAATGCATGAGTAGTAGTACCTCTCAAATACCCGAGAATCCACTCGACTTCCCCCAATGTTATTTACCTAGATTTTTCATATACCTTCTCACAACTCCCATTTCATGTGCAATATCTAATCTTGTGCACACCATCACATACATCAAGCTGCCAATTGTTGATGAATAAGGGACCCTGGACATGTATTCTATTTGTTCTTGTGTCTTGGGACACATTTCCTTGGTTAATTTGAAATGACTGGCCAAAAATTTACTAACTAGTTTTTCATCCTTCATTCTAAAGCTCTCCAACATCTTCTCTATGTACTCACCCTGAGACAATGTCACTTTGTGATTTTTCTTGTCTCTTATTATTCTCATACCAAAGATTTTTTTTGCAGCACCCAAAGCCTTCGTCGCAAACGAATTAGATAATTTCCTTTTGAGCACATTTATATCATGCATGTTAGACCTTGCAACAATCATGTCATCTACATACAATATCAATATAATATAGCTTCCATTTTCTAGCCTCTTAAAATAAACATGACGATCATAAGGACATCTACTATATAATTGTTCTTTCATAAACTTGTCAAATTTCACATACCATTGCCTTGGATCTTTCTTTAGGCAATACAAGTTCTTCTTCAACCTACATACCAAATTCTCCTTCCCTTCGTCCTCATACCCCTGTGGTCGTTGCATATAAATATATTCCTCCAAATACTCATGGCAATTTTTTTTTTTTCGCATCTAACTATTCAAGATAAAAATATTCTACTACCACATGACTTAAAATAGTCATAATTGAATTCATTTTAACAATAGGAGAAAATACTTCATCAAAATATATACCTTTCTTTTGTGAAAACCCATTTACAACAAGTCTGGCCTTGTACTGTTTTTTTCCTCCATCTTCATCCTTCAACCTGTAGACCAATTTATTATGCAATGCCCTTTTTCCTGTAGCAAGATGATCCAAGTCCCAAGTATGTTTATTTACCAAGGATTCAATTTCCTCTTTCATGCCTTTCTCCCACTTCTTTTTAGTGTCTACATGCATTTCCTCTTCATAAATTTTTGGTTCACCAGAATCAGTCTACAATAAATAATACAATAAAGGAGAGTATCATTTAGGGGGTCTACTTAACCAGATATTCTAACAACACTTGCAAGAGTTTGAGGTACCTTCTCCTCCTATTGTTGCACATTTTTATTTTTTGGTACCTTTGGAATTTCATTTTCTTTGATTTTATCAAGCATTGTGTATTTGTTTTTCCTTTTTATGAAGGCCCCTCCATTACAACATGAAATAAGTGAATATAGTAAAGGTAAATTATTTTTTTAAAACAACAATAGTTAGGACAAGTGATATGCGACAACAACATGCATCAATAACTACACATTCAATCTCATTACATCACCACACAACAAAAATTTGAATACAACATCACTATTATTCAAGATCAACCATATCACATAAGGATAACATGAGATAGCTACCCACCCAACCTATCCTCCAAGGTTAGGACCTCCAAGACACATAATCAACGCTCAAGTCCAGGATTCATCCGATTGATTTTGACCATTTAAGGTCTTAGGACTGGCGACTGTTCTGAAGAACAAGGAGATATCTAGTTCCCTTAACCACAATCATACTCTGAAAATTCATGACTAAATCAACAACAATACCCTTCATAAATTCTTTAAATACAGAGTATAATCTACTATGACTTCACAATCATTAAATCAAATTTCTCGTGTACTAAGAAAGAACATTTTATAATACTTATTTCCTGAATGAGCATCACTCTCATTTAACATTAGTTCTATAATAATCTTATTTATTCTTTCTAAATGATCATTACTCCTTCTTATTTATTAGTTTTACTATATCCATGATCCCAATTGGGTGCGATCTAATCTTTTTTTATATAAGGTTTTAATACAGACTTTAATTAGCGCTCACTACCTCATTACTTTAAGTGCAACGACTGCAGAAATCCTAAGTCGAAATTCCATCTAGGCATACCCATGGAATGCTACCAAGTAAAATTTCTAAGGACATAGGTTTGTAAGGTTTAAAGGCAGTGACCCTCAGGTACAATTACTAAAATTCCACCAAGATTTGGTGGCAGACCAAGAATTTTCTCATTATAGGAGTTGCAAATAGATTTGGCAACAAATCAAATAAATATCTAAAGATAGGAGCTACAAATATATTTGGAAACAATTGAATAATTTGTTCTATGGATAAAACAATGAAGCAACTATCATCAAGAAAATTCCCTTCATGATATGCAATGGAATATTACCACGAACCCACCAACGCTGAACAAACATGCCAATTAATTAGGTAAGTATCATATGTATAGAATTTTAGGATAGTCAATTTAATTTGCAACAACCCCAATTTCGTTAAATCCTAAGTCGAAATTCCATCTAGGCATACCCATGGACTGCTACCAAGTAAAATTTCTAAAGACACAGGTTTGTAAGGTTAAAAGGTAGTGACCCTCCAAATTTTAATTACTAAGAAATTCCAAAAGATTTGGTAGCGAACCAATAATTTTCTCATTACAGGAGTTGCAAATAGATTTGGCAACAAATCAAATAAATATCTAAAGATAGGAGCTACAAATATATTTGGCAACAATTGAATAATTTGTTCTATGGATAAAACAATGAAGCAACTATCATCAAGAAAATTCCCTTCATGATATGCAATGGAATATTACCACGAACCCACCAACGCTGAACAAACATGCCAATTAATTAGGTAAGTATCATATGTATAGAATTTCAGGATAGTCAATTTAATTTGCAACAACCCCAATTTCGTTTCCAGAAATATAATATTAACATGCGTTGATCCTTTAACATTTCAATCTCCCATTTTAAAATTCAATCGCAAGGACTCTTCATAACTCTAAATTCCAGACTTACAACAATTTCTACAATGAACCATGAGAACATCATAATTGGGATCTATAAATTCAATTGGCAACGAATGAGGAAAATTGATATTCATCGGTTGCAATTAAGTTGGTAGCTTTCAAGAGGCACAAAGAAATCCCTTCCTGGAATCTAATTACTAAATACAGAGACCAAGGAAATAAAAAAAAATGGGGTTGAATCAATTGAAATGAACCAACGAAATCCATGTATTAGTGATTGCGATTTTGAATGGGAAACAACAAAGTGTAGATAGATATTTTCGGTATTTCCATACATTACCCTAAAATTATAAATATGGATTATCGGATTTGATGGTGTTTACACAAAAAATTTGTTTCAGGAAGAAAAATGATTAAGTAGTTTGGGTTTTGATGAGTTCACTTAAAATGAATCCATAAAATTAGTTTCCCATTGCAAACTAAAATGCAAGGATTAAGCAAAATCCAACATTTTGACTTGCCAACAATTTTATAAAGCCTCACAAATTTCTTAACTCAGATGGGCATAGAAATAGACACAGAACAAACAAATTTCTCCAAAATCAAGGTCTGGAATTTAATACTGCGGAAATCATAATAGGGTAAGAAATTTGGATGATTTTTTTTTAATAACATCATTCAAATAATTTCTTAGCACAGGGTATGCAAAATAAAAGTTACGATTCATAGAAATTAAAATTGGGGTCGTAAAATAGTTGACAATGTTCAACTAATAACTATGAATACCATTCTTGTGACTTACACTCACTTCATAACCAAAATTGAACTAGTTCACGTCAAACATACCAATCTCAAATTTCAATTGCCTAAATTTTACAACACTCAACATCATGAATAAGATTTTGTAAACTAATGATAAAATAAAAAGATCCAAGAATTCTGGGTTGTATTTTAAATTGGCAGCATTCCAAAGAGACTTTAAATTCTAATTCTTCCATTTAATTTCACAACGAACAACCAATTTTAATTTCAGGAAGCAACTAAAAATGCAGTGATTAAAAATGAATTTTCATACTCAGAAATTACAATAAAATATAATTATTTTCTTTAGAAATGCAAATGTCTTGAAGGCATCCATATAAATTTCTAATTTCAAGAGCTATATTCTAATTTGGAAGAGATAACTTAATGTCTGAATTTATGTTTATAACATAAAATGGCATCGAACAAACTTAATTCTAATTACAAATCACTCTTTTTACAATTGCAAAATCAAATTAATATACCAGAACCGCTAAAGATGCAGAATTGAGGAAGTTCATCAATGCCTTGCATTCCTTCTTCGTTCCCTCTTGCTAATAAACAAGACTTCACCAATACCTCCCAACCAATGCTAGGGGTAATCTTGTTCATCCGTATCCCCCCAAGCCGCAAAGGGTGCACACACAAGAAACCAACAAACAATAGCTCCAAGGCTCGCCTCGCAAGGTAGAGCTTCCACTCTTTCTACAAACTTGGTATCCCAACTCTCACAAGTAAAAGACAGTCAAAACCATTTTGGCAGTATAACTTTACCAAGAATAATTGTCCCCTTTTTCCTTCTAAACCATTTTTTTAATAGAAATATCCCAAATGACACATGTCCTCATGCACAATTAATTATCCTTTTAATTAGTTTAATTAGTAATATTCACCCACACACTTGTCACACTCTCCCCAATTTTTTCAAGTAAATACGATTTTTATTTTATTTAAAGAGCCATTTTTCCTCACATTCCCCCATGTGTTCCTATTTTCGCTCTTAGTTGTCCCTTTGTTCCCCAATTTCTCATTTAATGAGTGTCTCCTAACTAGATCTTAGTTAGAGTTGGATTAGGAGTCTTCTTCTAGTTAGACTAGTGGTAGGTAGACTCTAGATACCATTCTATGTGTACACCTATTCTCTCATATTTTATTTCTTTCTATTTTAAAATCCCCTTTTAATATTTTCATGCATACATGTGCATTCTATCCAATCTTTAGATTTTTCTCACTTTTTCCTTAAATTGTTTTATCTCTATTCTTTTAATTTATTTAATGTTTTAATTTAGTCCCCTAACTAAAATTAGACTTAGGCTTAGTCTTAGAATTAGGCTTGGACTTTTATTGGGATTTATAATTAGTACATTCATTTTTTAATTAATTATTTTAATCCGACAAGGTCTAGTTAATTCAATGTTTTCTATGCCACCTAGATTTATTGACTCAAGTTTTTAATTACACAACATGCCCTTCAATATGCACCTTCGTGCTCCAAGGGTGTCACTCGCATTTGAATGGTTTTGGAAGTTTTTCCGACTCTTTGAGTCAATACTCCACTCGGTCGACCTTGTGAGAGACTAAAGGATTCTAAGGAATAAGGAATCTACCTTATTGTGCGCTCCTTAGAAATCTTCGTGAGCGACTGTCTCAGTCTACCCTCATGTCATCGTGGACCTATCCAACTAGGTAATCGTTAATGTACCATTTGATCCATGGAAAGAGTGTTAGTAGGTTGTGATAGGGACGCTTACACACCTCTCCCTCAATGTCTGGTTTCTATGCATGGCCCCTATAGTCCTTATGTGAATCAGATTGGAAAGCATCCTCAATCTTGCATCCACTGAAAAAAAAATGTCAATAATCTATATACATAATCATACCGAAAGAAATCATTTGTCATATGTGCATAAAATGAAATACTCAAACAAATACAATCCACTCCCTCACTCAATATGGAGCCCAAGGAAGTCCATCGATTCCATCAACATGCATAACCTATCACATGCCCTGCACACTTAGGAAAACTTGTCAATAGCATCTACTAATATATATACATCAATATAAAATAAGTCACAACATAACATTATCATCATATGTAACCCATAATCGAAACTAAATCATAATATATCATAACCAGATCACTTGAACACAAGTGTCCTCAAAGAATATGTCAATAAAAGTGTGCTCAAAAGAGTGGGATGTTACACTTTTCATGTTTCTTTCCATGCAATTTATCTGTGTACATGAGATTTTCATTGAATAACACATCTCTAATCCTAATGATTTTGTGATTTTCATAATCCCATAATCATTAACCAAAATAATTAACATTGTGTCCAAAAAAGGTACACTTCTTATATTTTTCCCCAAGATTTATTGTATTTTCTTTATCAATATGGACAAATGCTTCAGAACTGAAAATCTTCATAAATGAGTAGTTTACCTTTTTACCTGTCCATGCCTCCTCTGGAATGCCACCATCCAAGGATATTGAAGGCCCTATGTTTATTAAGTGAACAACAGTATCTTCCCAAAACTATAAGGGAAACCCTCCATGCAATCTCATACTCCTTACACATTCCATGATTGTCTTGTTCATCCTTTATGACACACCATTTTCTTGTGGAGTTCCTGGAACTATCTTCTCTCTACAAATCCCATGGTATAAATAGTGATTATCAAACTCCTTTTTGTAGTATTCACTTCCATTATCTAATATGAGACACTTCAACCTTTTTTCTGTCTCATTCTCAACCAAATCTTTAAATATCTTAAAAGTGTCAAAAACATCATTTTTTTGTCGAATGTAATAAACCCAAGTTTTCCTAGTTACATCATCAATCAAATTAACACAATAATGAGATCCACCAAGAGATGATACATGAGTTTCTCCCCATACATTTATATGCACAATATCTAACTTCTCACTCTTCTTTTCCTTCCCAACTCTAAGAAATATGACTCTCTTTTGTTTTCCATAAACACGGAGTTCACATAAATCCAAATCAACTTGTTTAAGATCTGGAAACAAATTCCTTTTCTAGAGTATATGCATCCTCTTCTCACTCATGTGTACAATCCTATGATGCCACAGTGTTGTATCCACTCTTGTAGAAGCTCAAGGGATAGAAGATTCATCATTACCAGTACATAAATACAATGTACCTACCTTCTCTCCTTTTGTTATTACTAGTGATCCTTTAGTGAACTTCCACACCTTTTATGTAAATGTAGATATACAACCTTCACTTCCCAACTACCCTATTGAAATTAGATTTCTTCTCAAATATATAACATGTCTCACCTCTTTCAAGAACCATTGGTATCCATTCTTTAAATTTATTTGTACCTTACACATTCCAACAATTCAATGTTTTATAGGCCACCTAGATTTATTGACTCAAGTTTTTAATTACGCGACATGCCCTTCAAGACACACCTTCTTGCTCCAAGGGTGTCACTCAAGTTTGAATGGTTTTGGAAGTTTGTCTGACCCTTGGAGTCAATACTCCACTTAGTCGACCTTGTGAGAGACTAAGGGATTCTAAAGAATAAGGACTCAGCCTTATTGCGTGCTCCTTAGAAATCTTCATGAGTGACTATCTCAGTCCTCCCTCACAACATCGTGGACCTCTTCAACTAGTTAATCATTAACCTACCATTCGAGCCACGGTGGGAGTGCTAGTAGGTTGTGACAGGGACGCTGCCACACCTCTCCCTCAATGTTTGGTTTATGTGCATGGCCCCTATAGTCCTTATGTGAATCGAATTAGAAAGCATCCTCAAGATTGCATCCACTGAAAGAAACAATGTCAATAATCTATATACATAATCATATTGAAAGCAATCATCTGTCATATGTGCGTAAAATGAAATAATCAAAAAAATAAAATCCACTCGACTTAATCTGGAGTCCAACGAAGTCCATTGATTCCATCAACATGCATAACCTGTCATGTGCCCTGCACACTCAGGAAAACTTGTCAATAACATCTACTAATATATATACATCAATATAAAAATAAGTCACAACAAAATGTTATCATCATATGTAACCCATAATCGAAACTAAATCATAATATATCATAACCAGATCACTTGAACGCAAGTGTCCTCAAATAATATGTCAATAAAAGTGTGCTCAAAAGAGTGGGATGTTACACTTTTCATGCTTCTTTCCATTAAATTTATCTGTGTACATGAAATTTTCATTGAATAACACATCTCTAATCCTAATGATTTTTTTATTTTCATAATCCCATAATCCATAACCAAAATCATTAACATTGTATCCAAAAAAGGTACACTTCTAATATTTTTCCCCAAGATTTATTCTATTTTCTTTATCAATATGGACAAATGCTTCATAACCGAAAATCTTCATAAATGAGTAGTTTACCTTTTTACCTGTGCATGCCTCCTATAGAATTCCACCATCCAAGGATCTTAAAGGCCCTATGTTTATTAAGTAAACAAAAATATCTACAACATCTTCCCAAAACTATAAGGGAAACCCTGCATGCAATCTCATACTCCTTACACATTCCATGACTTTCTTGTTCATCCTTTATGACATACCATTTTCTTGTGGCGTTCCTGGAGCTATCTTCTCTCTACAAATCCCATGGTATAAATAGTAATTATAAAACTTATTTTTGTAGTATTCACTTCCATTATCTAATCTGATACACTTCAACCTTTTTCCTGTCTCATTCTTAACCAAAGATTTATATTTCTTAAAAGTGTCAAAAACATCATTTTTTTGTCGAATGTAATAAATCCTAGTTTTCCTAGTTGCATCATCAATCAAATTAACATAATAATGAGAGACACCAAGAGATGATACATGAGTTTTTCCCCATACATTTATATGCACAAGATCTAACTTTTCACTCTTATTTTCCTTCCCAAATATAAGAAATATGACTCTCTCTTTTTTCCATAAACACGGTGTTCACATAAATCCAAATCAACTTATTTAAGATCTAGAAACAAATTCCTTTTGTGGAGTATCTGCATCCCCTTCTCACTCATGTGTCCAATCCTATGATGGAACAGTGTTGTATCCACTCTTGTAGAATCTAAACAGATAGAAGATTCATCATTACTAGAACATAAATACAATGTACCTACCTTCTCTCCTTTTGTTATTACTAGTGATCCTTTAGTGACCTTCCACACCTTTTATGTAAATATAGATATAGATCCCTCACTTCCCAACTTCCCTATTGAAATTAGATTTCTTCTCAAATATATAACATGTATCACCTCTTTCAAGAACCATTGGTCTACATTCTTTAAATTTATTTGTACATTACACATTCCAACAATTCAATGTTTTTTAGGCCACCTAGATTAATTGACTCAAGTTTTTAATTACATGATGTTCCCTTCAAGATGCACCTCTGTGCTCCAAGGGTGACACACATGTTTGAATGGTTTGGGAAGTTTGTTCAACCCTTGGAGTCAATACTCCACTCGGTCGACTTTGTGAGAGACTAAGGGATTCTAAGGAATAAGGACTCTGCCTTATTGTGTGCTCCTTAGAAATATTCGTGAGTGAATTTCTCAGTCCACCCTCACGACATTTTGGACCTCTCCAACTAGGTAACCGTTAAACTACCATTCAAGCCACGGTGGGATTGCTAGTAGGTTGTGACAGGGATGCTGCCACACCTCTCCCTCAATGTCTAGTTTATTTGCATGGCCCCTATAGTCCTTATGTGAATCGGATTAGAAAGCATCCTCAATCTTGCATCCACTAAAAAAAACAATGTCAATAATCTATATACATAATCATACCGAAAGAAATCATCTGTCATATGTGCATAAAATGAAATACTCAAAAAAATACAATCCACTCCCTGAATCAATCTGGAGTCCAAGGAAATCCATCGATTCCATCAACATGCAAAACCTATCATGTGCCCTACACACTCAGGAAAACTTGTCAATGGCATCTACTAATATATATATATACATCAATATAAAAATAAGTCACAACATATCATTATCATCATATGTAACCCATAATCGAAACTAAATCATAATATATCATAACCAGATCACTTGAGCGCAAGTGTCCTCAAATAATATGTCAATAAAAGTGTGCTCAAAAGAGTGGGATGTTACACTTTTCATGTTTCTTTCCATGCAATTTATCTGTGTACATGACATTTTCATTGAATAACACATCTCTATTCCTAATGATTTTGTGATTTTTATGATCCCATAATCAATAACCAAAATCATTAACATTGTATCCAAAAAAGGTACACTTCCTATATTTTTCCCCAAGATTTATTCTATTTTCTTTATCAATATGGAGAAACGCTTCAGAACTGAAAATCCTCATAAATGAGTGGTTTACCTTTTTACTTGTCCATGCCTCCTTTGGAATTCCACCATCCAAGGATCTTGAAGGCCCTATGTTTATTAAGTAAACAACAGTATCTACAACATCTTCCCAAAACTATAAGGGAAACCCTGCATGCAATCTCATACTCCTTACACATTCCATGATTGTCGTGTTCATCCTTTATGACACACCATTTTCTTGTGGCGTTCCTGGAACTATCATCTCTCTACAAATCCCATGGTATAGACAATAATTGTCAAACTCCTTTTTGTAGTATTCACTCCCATTATCTGATCTGAGACACTTCAACCTTTTTCATGTCTCATTCTCAACCAAAGCTTTACATTTCTTAAAAGTGTCAAAAACATCATTTTTTTGTCGAATGTAATAAACCCAATCTTTCCTAGTTGCATCATCAATCAAATTAACATAATAATGAGATCCACCAAGAGATGATACATGTGTTTGTCCCCATACATTATATGCACAAGATATAACTTTTCACTCTTCTTTTCCTTCCCGACTCTAAGAAATATGACTCTCTTTTGTTTTCCATAAACACAGTGTTCACAGAAATCCAAATCAACTTGTTTATGATATGGAAAAAAATTCATTTTGTGGAGTATCTGCATCCCATTCTCACTCATGTATCCAATCCTATGATGCCACAATGTTGTATCCACTCTTGTAGAATCTAAAGAGATAGAATATTCATCATTACCAGTACATAAATACAGTGTACCTACCTTCTGTCCTTTTGTTATTACTAGTGATCCTTTAGTGACCTTCCACACCTTTTATGCAAATGTAGATATACAACCTTCACTTCCCAATTTCCCTGTTGAAATTAGATTTCTTCTCAAATATATAACATGTCTCACCTATTTCAAGAACCATTGGTATCCATTCTTTAAATTTATTTGTACCTTACACATTCCAACAAATTTACATGGTTCATCATCACCCAAATAAACCTATCCAAAATCACCTTAAACATAATATTGAAAATATTTCCTATAGGGTGTGGCATGAAATGAAGCCCCTGAATCTAATATCCAAGAATCAATAATATTATGTAAATAAAGAATCAAATCATCTTGAAACACATTACCTGCTACATTTTCTTCCTAATTTTTCTCTTGTGTTCCATCTCTTGGTTTCTTTGGAGATCTATAGTCTTTCTTTTGATGTCCTTTCTTCCCACAATTCTAACACTCTATCTTTCCTAGTTTTGATTTGGATCTTACCTTCATATACTTCCCATGGTTACCTAGGATATTTACTATTTCCCTTTGTATTCCCATGTTCTCCACATTCAACACATTACTTGATGTCTCACCCATGATTTTATGTCGCATTTTCTCGCTAAGGATAACACCAACAACATCATAAAATTTCAGAATGTTTGAACCAAAGATAGAGTTACTTACAACCATGACCAAGTTGTTATATATTTCTAGCAATGCCCACAAGATTAGAAGAGACATAACCTCATCATCAAATTTCACTCCCACGTAAATTAGATTATTAGTAACCACATTAAATTTATTCAAATGGTCATAAACAGACTCCCCTCATGACATGTTCATATTAAGTAATCACTTCATTACAAATAACTTGTTGGAGTTAGAGGATTTTCATATAGTTTAGCTAATTCCTTCATTATATAATCTATTGTATTTTCTTTTGAAATGTTGAAAGACACTGACATTACCAGGAACATCTGTATAGTTCCTACTGCCTTTCTCTCAAGAAACTCTCATTCTTCATCCTTCATACTCGACGACTTCATTTCTTTTCTGCCCAATGGTAGGAAAAGATCCTTCTAATATAGATAGTTTTCCATTTGCATATTCCATAACTAGTAGTTTTGGCCATTAAAGTTCCCGACCCTAAACTTTCCATCTTCCTCCATTTCTCCCGCTTGAACTAGGAACCCTCTTTTCCTACAAGTTACCTTTCACTCTAATATCGATTGTTAGAAAAGAGGATCATAGAGAAATAATATAAAATAGATGCGGAAATAAAACACAGAAGATACAAAATATAATAGAGACATAGATATATGTGGTTCACCCAATTTGGGATACATCCACAGAGAAATTTACAGTTCTTTATTTTTTTTCTCTAGCAAAATGAAGGGATATAACCTATAAAACATTCGTTGTAACTTCCTCTTCAATCTCTCATAATCTTATCTCTTAGTCACAATACAACTTCATAAAAAATACACCACCGCAATAAAATTACATCATACATAAAAGAGGGTTTCCTTCTAGGGAAAAAAAACATTAACAAAACTTCTACCATTAGATATGAAACCTAATGATGAATGACTCAAATTGACTACAAAATTACAATATTTTACAAGGAAAATTTCCCAAAAAATTATCTTCAGGGTGCTACCCCCGAACCCCTGCCAGGGGGGATCTAATGAATGTCACCACCCCCCCTGGACCCCTAGAAACATATGTGGGGGGAAATCCCCCC